>JAODOY010084338.1:0-14397 GCA_025399855.1 Forbesichthys papilliferus
TCTCCAGCCACCACCCCCTTCTTGTGGTGGAGAGGTTTGTGTGTCCTTGTGATCCTGAGAGCTTGTGGTCATGTAGGGTATCCCAAGGCAAAGTGGTCTCAGAGGCGGAGCCACACTAAGAATGGTTTAAAAAACCCTTAAGAAAAATCATATAGAGGAGAAGTACCCTGCCTGGAGGAAACCTGGGGCCTCTGTCTGAAGCCAGGCCCAGAGGGAGGGGTTGCTGCCACGGAGCCCAGCCAGGCACAGCCCGAACAAGCAACAGGCACCATCCTCCTCTTCATCCTATGGGCCCACCACTCGTGGGTGGCAGCGTAGATATGGGGCCTCAACAGACCAGACCCAGTCGGCAGAGGCTGGGGACGTGTAATGTGGAACGTCAGCTCACTGTGGGGGAAGGAGCCAGAACTTGTGCGGGAGGTGGAGCGCTAACATTTACTTCTGGTGGGCCTTACCTCTACGCACAATCTTGGTTCTGGAACCATACGCCTAGATAGAGGATGGACTTTATTCTACTCTGGAGTTGCCCAGGGTGTGAGGTCCCGGGAAGTTGTGGGGATACTCACAAGTCCCTAACTGAGTGCCGCTACAATGGAGTATACCCTATAGTATATAGTGGAGAGGGTCGCCTTACTATGTCTACGGGTTGTAGGGAAGATACTGCACCGAACAGCATATTGGAGTACTCAGCCTTCCTGGAGACCATGGCTACAATAAGGGACTCTAAAGTTCTACTGGCAGACATGAGCGCACATGTGGGCAATGATGGAGGTACCTAGAGAGGAGTGATTGGGAGGAACGGCCTCCCTGATCTAAACCCGAGTGGGCATTTGTTGTTCGAAATCTGTGCTAGTCATGGACTGTGTATTACAAACACCATGTTCGAACATAAGGATGCTCATAAGTGTATGTGGTACCAGAGCACCCTAGTCCAAAGGTCAATGATCGATTTAGTGATTGTATCATCTGATCTGAGGCCGCAAGTTTTGGACACTGTCAACTGATCAGAGCTGTCAACTGATGACCATCTGGTGGTGAGTTGGGTCAAGGGTTGGTGGAAGACTCTGGACAGACCTGCTAAGCCCAAACGGGAAGTGTGGGTGAACTGGGAATGTCTGAAGGAGGCACCTGTCAATGAGATTGTCAACTCACACCTCTGGCCTCTTTGGCATCTCTGTTGGGGACATTGAACCTGAATGGGTAATGTTCAAAGCTTCCATTACTGAAGCTGCAGGGGACAGCTGTCTCAAGGTAACCCTCGAACATCGTAATGGACACCGATGGTCAGGAAAGCCGTTCGACTGAAGAAGGAGGCCTTCCGGGACCAAAGTGTTTCTGGAAAACCACGGAGGGGGAATCAGGGAACCATCCAAGCTGTGTACAGTAAGGATGGGATGCTGTTGACCTCAACTGAGGAGGTAATTTGGCGGTGTATGGAACATTTTGAGGAACCCGCTGAATCCAACTAACTCTATGATAGAGGCAGGGCTCAAGGCTTATAGGAGAAGGTTTTCAATTACCCTGGTGGAAGTTACTGAGTTATTCAAAAAACTCATCAAAAAGCCCTGGGGCTTGATGAGATCTGTCCAGAAATTTTGAAAGCTCTGGGTGTAGAGGGGATGTCATTGATGACATTCCTCATTAACATTGTGTGGAAGTCTGGGACAGTGCACAAGGAGTGACAGAACAGGGTGGTGGTTCCCCTGTTCAAAAAGGGGGACCAGCGTGTGTGTGCCAATTATAGAGGTATCTATATCAATTATAGAGGTAAAGTCTACTCTAAGGTGCTGGAGACAAGGGTTCGGCCAATAGTCGAACCTCAGATTGAACAACAACAATGCTGTTTCAGTCCTGGTCGTGGAACAATGGAACAGCTCTTTACTTTCGCAAGGATCCTGGAGGGGCCTGTGAGTATGCCCTTCCGGTCAACATGTGTTTTGTGAATCTACAGAAGGCGTATGATCGGGTTCCCCAGGAGATACTGTAGGAGGTGCTGCAGGATTATGGGGTGAGGGGGACCCATTTGGTTATTCTAATCCCTGTATGTCCAAAGCGAGAGCTGTGTTTGGATTGTCGGCAGTAAATCGGACTCGTTTCAGGGGGGATTAGTCTCCGCCAGGGCTGCTCTTTGTCACCAATCCTGCTTGTGATATTCATGGAAAGGATATCAAGGCGTTCTGATGTGGAGGGGTTGCGGTTCAGTGGACAAAGCTGCTTTTTACAGATGATGTGGTCCTGATGGCATCATTAATCCTTGACCTCCAGCACTCACTGGATAAATTCACAGACGAGTGTGAAGAGGCTGGGATGAGGATTAGCACCGCTAAATCTGAGGCCATGGGTCTCAGCAGGAAACCGATGGAGTGCTTACTCCGTGTAGGGAATGAGTCCTTACCCCAAGTGAAGGAGTTCAAGTGCTTCAGGGTCTTGTTTGTGAGTGAGGGGACCATAGAGTGGGAGATTGGCCAGAGAATAAGAGCAGCGGGAGCGGTATTACAATCACTTTACCGCACCGTTGTGACGGAAAGAGATCTGGGCAATTTTCATTCCTAACCTCACCTATGGTAATGAAGGGTGGATCATGACCAAAATAACTAGATCATGGGTAAAGCGGCCCAAAATGGGTTTTCTCAAGAGTGAGGTGGGCGTCTTCCTTAGAGATAGGGTAAGAAGCTTGGCTATCCGTCAGGAAGTTAGAGTAGAGCTGTTGCTCCTTTGCATCGAAAGGAGCTAGTTGAGGTGGTAAGGGCATCTGGTAAGGATGTCCCCTGCACGCCTCCCTTGGGAGGTGTTCCAGGCACGTCCAGCTGTGAGAGATTATGTCTCGCCATTTTGTCCTGGGAATGCCTCGGGATTCCACAGTCAGAGTTAGTTCCCTTGCTGGAGCTGCTGCCCCCACGACCCGACTACTGATAACCGGATGAGGATGGATGGATGGATATTTTTATTACAGTACCAATCTTATTAACCTATTCCATTTAATACTGCAAATACAGTACAGTATACTTGCAATTACAATTAATTTGTCACACTCTATTTTGCCCTCTATAATATACTATTTTAGTTCCTTTATCATTCATTATTTTAATGAATAACCAATATTTCAATTAATAACATAGGGATTTGTGAGTGGCTTGGGGGAAGTGTGTGTGTGTGTGTGTGTGTGTGTGTGTGCGTGTGTGTGTGTGTGTGTGTGTGTGTGTGTGTGTGTGTGTGTTTGTGTAGTGGGGTAATGCGATGAATGCAAAAATCATAACAAATTGTGCAAAAAGCATGAATTGTGGTGACAGTACACATTTGTAGCTTTGAATTTTAGTTGGTAACTACAAACACAAAGTGGTGATAAACAGCAAGAGTAGCTCACAGAGGTTATTTAACCCACAGTCACACACAATCACACAAAATGGGATGTTCCTGACTGTGCGCTGTACCTACTAATCCCATTACTGTTCATTCAACCCTCGGGTTCATATATGTAACTGTACCACCCACTCCAGTAGGCTATCTCAAGAGATTGCGCTAAGAGAATTAGAGAAGGGCACTTAGCTCTGCCCAAGTACAATTCTCTTGGTACTTAGGAAAGCTAGTTCTTTAGATACACTCCCCAGAAAGATCAGATGACATACACACATGCCTGAAAAAAAATAAACACAAATCTAGGATGTCAGCACAGATTTACCAGCAAAATTGTAATCTGGGCAAAAATGTAGTTTGAGTATTGTGCATTAGCTGAGGTGCATTCTTACCTAATCAGAGGAGTGTATCATGTTGAAAGTTGCTCTTGTAAACTGAGAGATTTCACAGATATGATACAGTGAATGTGTGTAACAGATCTAGGGCTGTGTTGCATTGGTGAGTCATCATGTGTCCACATTTCAGCATCCTGTATTTGCCAAAAATTCAGAAAATCTAATGACCGATGATCTACTTTAATATGGGGTTCACATAACTGGTGTATGTGAACGTGGAACACAAGGTTTCTGTCTATATTGTATACACTATATACTCCATGTATAGTATGTTCAGCATTGAGTTAGCTCTGATTCGTCTAATGTCCGAGGGAATATGTTTTTCTACTTAATAATGACTTGCCGATTGCAAATGTATTTTTTTTAAGCTTTCAGGAGGTCCTGCCATAAGATATAAACAAGCTGTTGTTGTGTTCCTTGTGACAAGGAAGCCAAACTACTTGTCATCACACACATTTCATCGTACATGGGTGTCCAAAATTGACCACGTCAATTCTTTCAACTGCGCTGCTAGTTTGACGGAGACGGCTCGAGGGCAGCAGCATTGATCTGACACTGAATGTTTCAAATGGAAAAGATCAATCAAAACAAAAAGGTTATCAGACTGTATGAAATCTAATAATGTGGCTCTTGTGAGGAGAGCTCTTTGCACCAATGTTACCATCGATTCCTTTATCAAGTTGCTTTTATCAGCCGCCTCACCATATGGAACCATGCTACCTAAATATGACTATCTCAGTAACACACAAATGCACAATATATGTATCTAGTGGTTCAGTGGGGGTTACAACAAGCTTTTTAGGGTCACAAATATAGTTTCATGATTATACTAAAATATAACAGATTTTGTGGAAACGGTCAACCTTTTTCATTGTTAGTAGTGTTTGGTGTTGGTCTAAAATAATTCAGCAAAATGAAATGGTCACAAACAATTTATAACATTTTCAGTTGTTAATTGTTTTCGATAAAAAGTGTTCTGTGTTCAAACTAAAAAAGTTCCTTTCAGCAAAGCAGATATAAAAAGCCACTATTGAGAACTTTCTATTTTTCAGTGCCTGTACAAAGGAAGATTGCTTGTGTTATTGCAAGAGTGATATGGAGTGTTATAGCAGCTGACAGTAACACAGATGGGCTGCAGGCAGATTTACTTTCAGGATAGGATTTTGTCTTTTTGTTTAGTTTTTCTTTTAAATGCAAGAAGCTATTCATTTGTTATCGAGTAGACATGTTGAAAGCAATTGTCCCTAAAGAGAGTTTAATGATATAATTTGCTTTGCCACGTAACAAAAAGCTGTGCACCACACCACATAATACCAAAAGGTAAGGTGGAAATGTCTTGCCACAGGATTTCCTGGAACATTTTGTCTCAATTGAATATTGAGATGCGTGCCTATACTAAAAATAAAGAATGGCTAAACTATTACTCAGAGTAGCATTAAACATAGTGTATGTACAGAACATTTCTGCTAATGTCACCTTCATTTCCTTTTAGGGGAAGGGTAAGAGTCACGAACAGGACAACTCAAATTTCATTATGGAAAAGGCTTTGGGTGTGAGCCAAAAGGGAACTAGTAGCACCAATCTAACAAATTGAATCAAAGATAATGAAAATATAGAAATGACCTCATGGCTCACGGCAACACATGTTCCCAACTGATTTAGTGTAATGTGTGATACATGGAGCTATACTTTCACTTGTTCAATCAGTACTTGTAATGAGTATTATTTTCTTAAAGGCTCCTCTCTATCATTTCATGTTTCAATTTTGGACAGATCTTCCTCATTTTGAGCTCAACATGCTGTTTCAGATGGTCTTGCACTATACTTCATTGGCTATCTGACAGGCAGTGGGAGGATACTGTAGGTCAGAGACTATTGGTTACAATCGAGAAATAATCTCACATCTGGAGTCAAACCTGACCAGATTTATTTCAGAGGATTTTAGCTCAATTAAATGTTATTAACATATTTGAAAATCAGTCTCACACAACACAAAACAAAATCAACTTTAAAAGGTTTTATAATAGAGGACCATTATTGTAACATTTTACAATATATAGTGAAGGAAAATGTGTGTGTGCGTGTGTGCGTGTGCGTGTGTGTGTGTGGATACTGTATAAATATAAGTAAAATCCCAAATCCTGTTACACAACTGACTAATTTCATATATGTTGCCTTTTTAGATAAAGCACTGGCTTGGTATATACCCTATTGCTTGCCTCCTGTTGCTACAGTCATGCCAATACCAAGAATGCAGAAGTTATCATGCCTTGGTTAAAATAAGACCATGACTATCAGTGTTAAAGGGAAATGGGCTTAACATTGCCCTGTTTGCTGTTCCTGCCTTTCATGTGAGCATGACTGCCTTATAATGCCATGCCATGTCACCCTTGTGATAACTGTGACTGCAAAACAACATTAAACAGAGAACGTTATGAGAATTTATTTACAGCCAGTAGTCTTCGTATTTGACGAGGTGATGGGTCAAGAATGAAATGTCGTATTTAATAAAGCGCTAAAGCACTGCAATTACATACTTGCTGATCTCTTGATTTAGAGATCTCTTCACTTTGGCTGAATGCAAAGCAAAATGTGTTCCGGATTATTCAAATAGATATTTTAGAGCAGAGTCCTCCTCAGAAATCTCCATAGTCTGTAGACATCGTCTGCATAAACACTAGCAACTGAATAAACAGCACAGTGCCATTGTTCCTGTGTACCAATGTTCTTGTCATGAGTTGATAACCATACAATGAAGGAAGCTATACTTAAGCACTATGCTATGATACAGTATTTGTATGTTCTCTGTTGTGTGCTGTTTTGTTGCTCTGTCAAACCACATTTTTGATAATACATTAATATAGTGCATTAAATATCATTTATCTGTTTCTCTGCTTTATGCCTTTAATACATAAAGGGTGGGCAGGACACAGGGACACTACAGATCAGCCAACCACAGGCCTGTAGTAAAGTTCTCTAGCTATACGGTAACATATCAGAACACTGTTTGCCACTGTCGTGTTTCCCATACCTCAGCTTAAAGAAGCACCCCTCCACTCGATTTGCAGTCAGCACATGCATTTTACATGACGGCCCAGTGGAGTCCCTTTGAAAGACTAGATTCTATAGTCACCATCACAGTTTGGTTTCTGAGCCTGTGATTCATGGTGGAAGGGAGATAATTGCATCCCCCCATAATACATAATGTAATATGGCAGACTTATCATCTTTAAAAAGTAAGGTGAATAGATAAAATGACTATTAAGATATAAATATCTTGGTATCCACATCGACAGTTGTCGATGTGTTGTGGCAGTTGTGGCAGAGCCATGTGGAAAACCTTTGTGCTAGGATACAACAGAGGTATTTTGTAAGAAGGCTTAGGCTCTATGGTGTGAATAACACACTTATGCTTGTATTTTATCAAGCCATATTGGAGAGTATAATTAGATATGGTATACAAGTATGGTACGGTAATCTGTCTGCACAGTTAAAGGTCAAGCTGGCACGCCTCAATCACACAGCCTTGAAGATCGTAGGGGGAAATAAACATCTAGGTCTTCAGTCATTATATGAAACATCTGTTCTTAGGGAGGCACAGACAATTCTTAATGGCACAACTCATATTCTTAACACAGAGTTTGAGTTGGTACCCTCACGTAGGCGGTTCAGGATGCCAATGTGTGGATGGAACAGATACAAGCATTCATTTATTCCTTCCTCTATCAAGAACTAAACACCTGGTATCTATGTAAATCTACTTTTGTGTGCTGGAGACCTTTCTACATGTATATTTCATAGGGTAAACACATTGATACATATATTGAGTATAGTCCCATTTGTTTCTTATATATTAGCAAATGTGTAATTTAGTGCTGTTTTAGTGCTGGTCTTAAATCATTAGTATTTTATTGTTTCATAAAATTACAATTTATATATTTATTGCATTTATTTATTTATTAATTATGGTTTAGTTCTGGCTATTGTATACTGCCTACCTTTTATGAACTTGATAAAAGACACATTTCCCTACGTATACCTTACCTTACCTTACCTTAACTTATTATACATGCTTCTTATGTCACTATTCTTTTACATTTATAGAACATGGTTGTCAATGTATTTTTAGTTTCAATTACAGGTTCCATAAGTGAGCTTGGCTTACAGTATACTATTTAATTACATAAGCCACAGATCACCAACTGTTATCAATATACAAATACAAAGGCCTGCATCAGGCTGGTGCTTTGAGAGACTAAATGGGACAATGTCAGCAAAAGCACCTATGCAGTACCATATATGAGCTGGCAGTAAACACCAGCTGCTTCAGCATATCATGATACAAAGGATGTACTCATTTTAAATACAACCTACAATTCATGTGGTTACATGAATGCCTTTGTTCCACTAACAAGCCGAACAAATAAACATCAAGTAACTAATCTTGAAGATTTTTTTAAACCATCTTGTTTTCTGGGAATGTAAATGCCGTATCTACTGCCTACAGTATATACTCTCTCTAATCTATTTGATAGCTATATTATTTTCGTGCATTCTGCCTACTTTGTTTACAATAGTGTCGCGGGGGTTATCTAAAGCAGGCAGCGCTTTTAAAACTGTGGGTCGGGACCCACAGGTGGGTCACTGAGTGGGAGTGAGCCATTGAATGAATGAAGAATATCAATGAAAGGCTTCTGCGCTTTACTATGGTGTTGTACCTCTCATTGGTCGTGAGTAAGGTTGTGGCAAAATAGCCTACTTGTTCCTGATTGGATGAAAGCCTATTTAGCCGCATGTATATATATTATGGCGAGCTCTGCTCAAAAATATTTAGCGCGCTAACACAGGTATAGCATTAGCTAAATGGATGGTTTTTAAAAATGACGTTACCGGTACTTGTTGTTTGGTGGGTCTCTAAAAAGATTAGTCCTCTCAGGTGGGTCTTTGCACAAAAGGGTTTGGAACCTCTGATCTAAAGGGTGAGGTGGCATGGGGCAGTTGTGATCAGGGCAGTCGTACCACAGTGTATCATGCACTCACCTCTCATTTTATAACTGTGGCAGTAGAACAATACAATGTCTGCTGCACAGTTAACACTACAAAGCTTCTTCACCTAAAGGGAAGAACACATGTCCACCTTTATCAAAACAATGACCTGTGTTGTAGGCTGACTTCAGCATATTGTGCACACTTTTGCATTTCAGTGACAGTGACTAATATTCCTGGTATTGCCCCTGTTCTAAAAATCTCAAATCACCACACTGCACCCATATAATGTAACCCATGCAGCTGAACATAAACAAAGGCTTTTATGGGTAAAATAAAGATGTTAACATCAATTGATATGTACTCTATATTCCAAACATGTAGAATATATAATATATGCTCCTGAAATCCATATTACACTGGTATATCCCACAAAGGTCTTATTTGTGAAAACAAAGCACAATGCTGCTTACTAACCTGGCATCCTCACAACTGCTTATTAGCCTGGAATCACTTTGATTTTCCAAGGCTGTTATTATCAACGAGCGCAGACAAAAATGCATCTGGACACAATTGGATAGTTGTTTTTTTTACTAAATGTTCTCTGAGGCACTATTGTAAAAAAAACCTGCCCTATAATAGATATACAGTGATAGGTCCATCTAAATTAAAGACGGATGGAAATGTGTCTGAATGGGAAGGTGCCAGATTTGACAGAGCAAATTAAACACAAGCTCAATTTAGTCTGGTTCCCAGGCTAGCTATAAACATAACCTGTATCAATTATTAATTAAGTATACATTCAAATCCACTATATGGATATACTTTATGAATAAAAGAGATTAACTGATATAGCTGTCACTTTACAGAACCTTTTCTTTTCTACTAGGCAAATAAGTTACTAGGCAAATGAAACTGAATGAATGAAATTCTCTCTCTCTCTCTCTCTCTCTCTCTCGGCCTTGTTATTTACAGTATGTTGAGGAAGAGTAATGATGTTTTTTAACTGTGTTGATAAAATACAATTACAGATAGTGCCACCCTGAATGACTTGGCTTTCTATTGCGATCTCTTAAACACATAATTTGCTCTCATTGGCCATCATTTATGAAACAGGCATACGACAGAAATCTGTGCACACAATCATTTCCACTCAAAGGTTAGCATTTATACATTTGGATGTAAGCGAGAACGCTCAAATCTCACATCAAGTCTCATCTCATGTTTGTAAGTTCATTGGGGGCATATACAGTATAGTATATACTGTATATATATATATATATATATTAAGACCAGCCTACTATCAGCATAGTAGGCTGTGCATGCCAGGCTGTCTGTGCATGCCAGTGAAAGGTGCAAGTCTTAAGCAACATCATTTTGGCATATCACACAGTAAGGGAAAAACAAAAATCTGAAAGATTGTAATGATTATATTTCATGGTAAAGTGTAATTATATGTGATTATATCTCCAAGCTGGTCTGGGAACGTCTTGGGATCCCCCAGTCAGAGCTTGTTGATGTGGCTCGGGAAAGGGAAGTTTGGGGTCCCTTACTGAAGCTGCTGCCCCCGCAAGCCGACTCCAGATAAGCCGGAGAAGATGGATGGATGGATGGATGGATGGATGGATGGATGGATGGTAAAGTGTAATATTAGAGTGCAAGGATAGGAAACAACTGTTATTTTTTCAGTGTTCTACATAGGTTGTATTACTGTATAACAACATTTTATATCTTAAATTTGCAATTAGGTCAATGTGCAGGACAGTTTACTTAATACTAAAATGTATTTTCATTTTCATTCATGGCAATGCACCCATTCAGAGGATTGGCCCCTATAATATACAAAATATGCTATTACATTGATTTAGGACAGGATTAACTGGCCACGGCAGATATGGTGCGTGCATATACTGTAGCTGTTTCTCCTCCATCTTCCCATGGCATAAACTCCAGGGGTGGGATTTCTAAATCCAGCATATTTAGGTGCATGGTAGTCTCAGCCTCTTCCGTCCATTAGCACTACGTAACATAAGCAAATCTGTGCTGAACTGTGATCTGTGCTTTATATAAGGAAAGGCTGGCTCTGCGAGACTAGGTGCATTATATTTATATGATGACTGTTTTCCGGCAGCGCATTTTACAACATTCGACCATACTTATGCATATTTGCTGATTTCATAAAATGATAAAGCGATAAAACACACATGAACGCTGTCGGTAGATGCACTCAGATCTTCTACGTTAGATTGATAAATGAGGGCCAATGTGTTCTCCTGATCGCTATATTAATTTGGATTATAGTGTAGTCATTTTGCATTTGGTTGTGATGAACAGGAAACAAGTGGCTATGAGAAATAAAAAATCCATAAAATTCTCTGAGAATTCTCAGTCACTAACATAACCTACACTATGAAAGGCATACTGTACTTTTACCCAACCTTGACCGAACAAAATGCATGATCAAAAGACATTTTGGGGGCTTCAAAAAATACATTTCCTGGGAGAGCATGTCCCTTGACTCCCCTTGTAGAGGCTTAGCCCTATCCATGAATCTCTAGTGCTGTCCCTGGAGCTCTATATTTAGTTTTTTACTGTTAATGAGTCTGGATAGGCTCAATAGAAAACCATTACAGGTAGTGCCAATAATGTCAATAAATGTTATTAGCAGCTGACTGAACCACCATTAACCGATCGTTATGATCATGCGATCATGCCTCATGACCCGCAATTAGATCACCTGTCTCACCGAGCTGCATAAACTATATAATAACAAAAACTTTTAGTCAAAGTCAAAACAAGTTCTGTTTGTAATATGAATTAAAAGCATCTGATTAGACAGAACATGTGTGCATGTTTTGCATATGCCCACGTTTAGTCCCCATTACAGTATATTGTGCCTGATACAGGGGTCACACAGGACACACAGCTCTCCCCATTAGCCAGATAGCACACACACACACATATACGGTACCATCATTGTTCTTACAGCAGGTTGCAAAGGATAACTTGGAGGCATGGATGGTAATTAACTACAGCTTGTTCTCTTCGCTCGGTTAAAAAAGCCTTTCTAGTAAAACACAATTATATGGTACACTTATTCCCTGACAATTCAATTATTGCCAAACATAAAGCCGTAATTTTAAACACTGTACAACTTTAGTTGCATCGTAGACATACATGTCTGTTTATTGCTGTATGAGGTACAAAAAATGAGCCACAGTCAGCAAAAAGCTCTTTCCTAACAGAAAGTCCTATATGAGACTATTTTACAGCATATACTTTGAGGGCTGTACAGTACAGATAGAGTTTCTAGCCTGGATCATTCTCATGAGTGGCACAAGTAGCCAGTTTCTAAATGGGAATAAAGGAAAACCTGCTTCCTTTTAAAGATTTGAATTGCTGTGGCATGTATCTGCAAGAAACTGATAAGCATGTCCTCTCGGGTTATATTAGCCGTTGCCTCATGGTGGGACAGTTAAGTGGCACATGGAGAATGAGTTAAAAGGCTCACAACTACATGCTAATTTTGTTCCACGTTGCCTGTGAAGCTGGTGAGTCTTTCCGGCCGGTTCTGCTACAGCCTTCTTCACACAACAGAGGCATTACAATCGAGTGTCAGCTATTTTAGGATTGCTTTATATGAAAGCAGAGGTGTTTCACTGCCTATTGCTATGTTGCATTGTGTTCATGCGTGGAATGCCTATTGCATTCCAAGTTCAATTATCGATGGATAAGTGTGCATTCTCCATGGTTCACCCTTAAATAATGAATGAAATATGTAATGTACATTCACATACACTGTGACCAATGAATGAAAAATCCGAGGCTGTTTTTTAGGACCATCCTGATCTTGTGAGTACTTGTGAGTTGCACTCTGTCTCTATTTCCATTCATAACCGTGAGGTACTAGGAAGTTGTTTATATTAATCATCTATCTTCTATCTTTATTTTTTATCTTTCATTTATTCTGGACTGGACTACAGTGGTGATAGATTACCGTGTTTCCCATTTGATACATCATATTTAAAATAGACACTAATTAGCCTATACACTTTTAAACAGAAGATGAGGAATATCAGATCATAAACACAGTCAAAATGATCAAATGATTCCTGAAGCCTTCTGAATTAATTTGATATTGGAAATGCAGTAGTGGTCTACAAAAACAACATGACATTGATTTTGAGCCATATTTCTCAGGTCTTGCTTGCTCCGGATGTTTGATATCCACTTATTGTTTTTGTGGGCTGCAGTGTGTGTCTATGGAAAATAAAACTGGTTTCTCTTCCTCCCATGCCTGTCAGTGTGGCGCCAGAGTTTGTTGTCTGTGAAATTTCCTGGAAGTGTGATTAAGGGGAGATTAGGTGGCGAAGAGATGTCCAGTATTAAGAGTAACGTGTGATCGACTGCCTTGATTTACATAAGGAACAGTCCAGTGAAGGTGAAAATTAGCTTTCAAAAAGGCATGTGGCATGAGAACACAAAAAACAATGCAAAGGAAAGAAAAGGCAGGATTGTCACTTAAGCATTCT
This sequence comes from Forbesichthys papilliferus, assembly GCA_025399855.1. Lineage (NCBI taxonomy): Eukaryota > Metazoa > Chordata > Actinopteri > Percopsiformes > Amblyopsidae > Forbesichthys > Forbesichthys papilliferus. The sequence goes on from JAODOY010084338.1 coordinate 13,268, forward strand.
TCAATATACAGTGTGTATGTAATTGTTGTGGTCATTACGTAGGATACTGTAAGATATGAAGTAGGCTTCTTAAGAGTTTCAATATTTTAAAAACTAGCACAAAAATCCCATTGCCAACCTTTTAAAAATTATATTATTATTACTATTGCGTGATATTAGGACATTTGTGTATATGATGGCATACAGCATGACCTGACATGTGGATGTCATGGTGGATCAGATTTCACAAATACCAATAGCCATTTATTATGCTCGATTATGTCAGTGTTATCTAAGAAGGACATTAGTGTACAGTGGGTTCTGTGTTCAGACCAGGAAAGCCTTTCTTCATTTTTGCAGCACCCTCCACCATCCCTCAACAGTAAATTTGGTAGTGCAGTAGAAATCTGTGATACGATAAAAAAGCGACAAATTTGATTGACCTCCATTTTCAGTTTTACGTTTAGGTCAAGCTGTTGTAATGAAGCCTCTGCAAAGAACTCGCACTGGACATTATACAGTTCCAATTAGAGTAGTACAGGATATGTGAAAGGCAATCTAACCACTGACAGTGCTTCATGAATGCTCTCAGCAACAGCGTTGCTGAAAAAACGTCCCCCTTTAATATGATCACAGTCAATAATAATAATAATAATAATAATAATCATAATTGTAAACACATGAACACAATAATAACATTAGCATACAATCCAATGCTAATGTTTTCTTTGTATATAATACTTATTGTTCCTGTTTGGATATATTCAGCCATTCAGTATTGCTATTCTGTTCTGTCAAACTGTACTCTACTCTGATAGAAATGCTTAGCAGCCTTTTTGAGTCATTTAGCCTCCTAATAGTGTGGATGTCCCTTTTAAGGACAATCCAATCTCTGTATGTCCAAAGCGAGAGCTGTGTTCGGATTCTCGGCATTAAGTCGGACTCGTTTCAAGTGGGGGTTGGTCTCTGCCAGGGTTGCGTTTTGTCACCAATCCTGTTTGTGATTTTCATGGACAAGATATCGAGGAATAGTCGTGGTGGAGAGGGGTTGCGGTTCGGTAGCCTAAGGATCTAATCGCTGCTTTTTGCAGATGATGTGGTCCTGATGGCATCATCAGTCCGTGACCTCCAGCACTCACTGGATCGGTTCA
>JAODOY010084339.1:0-14396 GCA_025399855.1 Forbesichthys papilliferus
GTGGTCTGAGACACTGTAGTAACACTTAATGCACTGTGGTCTGAGACACTGTAGTATCACTAAATGCACTGTGGTCTAAGACACTGTAGTATCACTAAATGCACTGTGGTCTAAGACACTGTAGTATCACTAAATGCACTGTGGTCTGAGACACTGTAGTAACACTTAATGCACTGTGGTCTGAGTCTCTAGTGTTGACTATTAAAACGTGTGTGTTTTGTGTGTGTGTGTGTTGTGTGCGTACGTGTGCAGGAGGAGCGCTTGGTGTGGTTTCGCTACCATAAAAAGAAGTGGGAGCTGCAGCTGCGACAGAGGAAGGAGAGGAAGAAGAGGAGGAGGCTGCTGGATGGAGAGGCCCAGCCTATAGGCGGAGGGCTGATCCGGGACGGCCCCACCACCGGCCTGGGCAGCTTTCTCCGCAGGACAGCCCGCACCATCCTGGACATGCCCTGGCAGATCGTACAGGTCTTTACTGACAGCCCGGTCTCTTAATGCTGTTTCACGGCTGTATTTGTCCAAATGTAGCTTTAGACAGACTTTTACAGCCTTTTTTATTATTAGCCTGGGTATTGGACCTCCCCTGTCTTGCTATCGTGGCTGTACAAGACAGGTCATGACAACCCTGTTATAGAATATGGTTCTATTTCATTTCTACTGACCGCCAGAGGCGGTGCGTTGAGCACCTGGATGTCCATTGCATGCATGTGCAGGTCGAGTGTTTGTATCAACAAGGTCACCTGTGACCTGGGTGACCTGTGCCCTCTGCCCCGGTACTAAAGGCACGTTAACCCAGGAAGTGACATCTTGGCAATGTTCTCGCAAGGAGCCCGAGTGACTGCGTAACCATCGATTTAGTACTGGTTAAAAAATGGTAATATAAATATGCACAACATAGTGTATCAAGCGTTCTGTCCCTCTCCCAGATTGCTGAGACGGGCCACCCTGGTCTGTATAAGCTCTGGGCTGTGATCGGCAATGACCTGCACTCCATGAAGCTCAACATACCACGGGTGTTCTACGTCAACCAGAAGGTCCCCAAGCAGGAAGAGGGAGCCACGTACAGAAAGGTGCGCCGAGCTAGACAGCGATACAGTACATTCCCAGGTGCTAACGCTACACTGTGAATTTGTGTACATTGTTGTTGTTTGGTCTTCAGGTGAACCGGTTGCTGCCTCGCTCCAATGCAGTGTACTTCCTGTACGAGTACTCTGTACCAGAGGACATGTACCAGAAACACATCAATGAGATCAATGCTGACCTCTCCGCCCCAGATATCGAGGGCGTCTATGAAACACAGGTATTGTACCATGTAGATTTGTTTTATTTAATGATAGTTATTTTTATTATAATTATTGTTATTATTATTGTAGTTGTTGCAACATTATTGTAATAATTGTGTGACTGCTATTGCCCTTGTGGTTGAAACTAGAGTTAAAACTGAGAGCATGTGCTCGTCCTACTGTATACCTAGTAGCTTGCATTCCCCCCTCCTCCTCCAGCAGCGCTCATAGGTTCTCTTCTCCTCACAGGGCCATTCAAGGGCCTATTTACGTGCTGATGAATTAGCTGCTCGCCTCCATTACCATGTGTCTGTATGAGCCACAGCCAGTACATGACGCCAAGCTGATCTGCTGTCCCCGTGCCCTTCAGGTGCCCTTGCTGTTCCGAGCGCTGGTGCAGTTGGGCTGCATGTGCACGGTCAATAAGCAGATAGTGAGGGCCCTGGCTGGCAGGGAGGCAGACACCTTTGACCTGGAGAATCTGGACATGAGGTCACTGGCCCAGTTCAGCTACCTGGACCCAGGTACGGCCTGACGTTATTTGTCTGATGTTTATATTAATGAGCTTACCGGTACGGACATGCACTCAACTATATGTCTCTCTGTTAGCACACTGCGCTCAAACAAACTGGCCAATGACATGGTGGCGTGTGTTTTCTGTCTCGCCTGCCTGCTCTCTGCTACTCTGCCCGTCCTTTTCACTTCTGCGTTTAAAGCTTTGTGCTTCTCTCTCAGGGAGTGTTCGCCACATCTACCTGTATCACCACACCCAGGGCCACAAGGCTCTGTTTGGCCTCTTCATACCATCACAGCGGAAGGCTAGCGTCTTCGTCCTGGACACGGTAACAACATTTCAGCTACCCCTAAACCTTCTCAATCATCTTTCAGCTAATCGGCTAGCTAGCCTCTCTAGTTTGGTACGGACCAATACTGACACTAGGTCATGAACCCCATTCCTGTTGGAGGACCTCCCTATCGCTATCCTTAGCCCGCTGCTTAAATCTCCAGGCTGCAACAAACACATCCTGTTTCCCGTTTCCATTATATTATAAGGTACGAAGCAACCAGATGCCCAACCTGAGCACCCTGTACGGAGCTGAACGCACCGCCCTGTTGGAGAAGACCACAGAGGACCTGCTGCCTCCTGAGAAGCACAACTTCGAGGTCCGTGCCGAAAACGACATCAAGGCAATCTACCGCGCGCTGCAGCGCATACTGCTGAACTACAAGGTGATTGATCTATGTGGATCACATTCACATGACTTCCAGGCATGCACGGTCACTGCCCAGTGAAACCACCGCTCCCTGCATCTTCTACTGCTTGGGGGAGTTTCACCAGAGTCATTTAGTAGTTCCCAAGGCAACAATGTGACCAACAATTAGTATACCAATACTTATAGAATGAACATGTTCCATATTCCTAGACATGACTTATCGAACTCAGATGAATCGATCACCTGTTTTACCAATCACTCCCTGCGCCTGTCTTTAGGAAGAGCGTCGTGGGCCCACACTGATCGCGGTGCAGTCTAACTGGGAAGTGCGATGGCTGGCGTCTGGGATGCCAGTGCTTGAGGAGTTCCCGGTAGTTCCGGTACACGTGGTAGATGAGATCAACTACAGCGTGCTGGACTGGCAACGCCACGGTGCCCGACGCATGATTCGCCACTACCTCAACCTGGACAGCTGCCTGTCACAAGCGTTTGACATGGCCAGGTGGGGACTGCATGGCTGCCGACACCTAGCCTCTGGGGCTAGTTTCTACTAGCCCCACGTCTACTGGTTTTACACTGCTTTTCACCTGCCGTCTTTATATTTGCATAACGTCAAACCGTGCTAAAAGAACAGCTGAAAATGTGCTGTTTTGGCTAACTGGATCTATTATTTAAAATAAACTATCAGAGGGAATTTAAAGACCAGGTACGTACTGACTATTCTACTGGATTGTAAATTGGGCTGAGATACTCTACTCTTTAGTTTGTGTGTTTGTTTTTTTACATCAAGGATGTATTACTTATGGTGTCATACTAGTTCCTGCCCCACTCAGCACCTTTTGTATGGACTCCTCCTTTTGTGGTCTCTTCGCACAATGTCTTGAATTGTTTTGTATGTAGTTTTCTCCCCCAAGGGACATTTAGGGTTTGCTTTCCTTGCTTGGTGGGTACAGGGGTGTGGTTCCGCCCGTTGGCAGCCCTACGAGACTGTAGCTACGGCCAACCGTGTCTACTTTTTATGAATGCGTACAAAACACGAGAACACGCCTATAAATTGTATTGAAGGAACTCGGCACTGTACTTTTGGTCACCGCTGATTCACTTCCATGCTTTGTTTGTGACCTGGCATTCTCAGGTACTACCACTTACCAGTTGGGAACCTTCCTCAGGATGTGTCCATCTTCGGCTCAGACCTGTTCCTCGCCAGACACCTACGGAAGCACAACCACCTGCTGTGGCTGTCCCCCACCGCCAGGCCTGACCTGGGGGGCAAGGAGGCCGACGACAGCCGCCTGGTCATGGAAAGCGATGACCGGGCCTCTGTGGAGATCAACGCGCAGGGCTGCTTCTCGACAGGTACGCAGCTGGTGTTGACGGCGTGCGTGCGTGCGTGTGCGCGTGTGCTTAAACAAATGGCCTTGTTGGTGCAGCGTGCGTGGAGCTGGACCTACAGAGCTTGGCGGTCAACACCATCCTGCAGTCGCAGCATGTGAACGATATGGAGGGAGGAGCCAGTCTGGGCGTCAGCTTTGACGTGATCCAGCAGGCCTCGCTGGAGGACATGATGTCCGGGAACCAGGGAGTGAATGCTCTCGCCAGCTACGACGAGACTGCACTCTGCTCCAACACCTTCAGGTACACGATCATTACGATCAATTGGGACCAATTGGAATCCTCCTAGTCTGCTGCAGGTCGGGTTTGTGGTTTCTGGCCTGACGTTCTCCTTTTCTTCTGGCTGAGGGACAACTTGTTGGTTGTAGGCCTGATGTCAGACATTCAAATAACTGTAAACAGATGTGTCTTGTACAAAAGTGGATTAGCAGTGGTGTGCAGACATCCCTCCAACAACCGGTTTCACTGAAAAACTGATTTTATTAAGTGTCCATCACATTTCAGTCTCAAATGGGAGAACAAATGACATTTCTATTGTAAATGACATGTATGTATACAAGGTCTGGTTGTCTGTCTGTGCGCGCATGCAGGATCCTGAAGAGCATGGTGGTGGGGTGGGTACGGGAGATCACGCAGTACCACAACGTGTACGCAGACAACCAGGTCATGCACTTCTACCGCTGGCTTCGCTCGCCCAGCTCTCTGCTGTACGACCCCGCCCTGCACCGCACGCTGCACAACATGATGAAGAAAGTGTTCCTGCAGTACGTACAGCTGCCTCCAGCACACCCCCACCCTAACAGTGCATTCGGTGTCCGTGGGAACGTTTTTTTGCTAATTGATTCGTCCTCAGGTTGATAGCAGAGTTCCAGCGTCTTGGCTCCACTGTGGTCTATGGGAACTTCAACAGGATCATCCTGTGCACTAAGAAGCGGCGAATAGACGACGCCATTGGCTATGTGGAATACATCACCAACAGGTTGGAATGTCACATACATTTATAGTGCAACGCGTTTTGAATTGTAACTAAATTGCACTCACTGAAACTGTAGATTTGGGAATAATGGACTAGAACGATCGAAAATGTCAATCTGAACCAGATTATCAGCATCTTCTGTTTCTACATCTAGCATACATTCCCGGGAAATCTTTCACTCCCTGTCCATCTCCTTCTCCCGCTGCTGGGAGTTCTTGCTGTGGATGGACCCGGTCAACTATGGAGGAGTGAAGGGGAAGCTCCCCTCTAGCGTCCTTTACGGAGAGGTAACAGCTCTCCATCCCGTTTGCAGCGTTGCTGTGTGGCTGGACCTGGAGCTAACGCCCCCCCTTCCTTCCTCAGAATGAAGCCAAGCAGAACAAGGCAAAAGGCGGGGAGGAAGAAGGCAGCGAGGATGAGGAAGAAGATGATGGCGGTGAACCAGATGGGGAAGAGGCGGAGGCAGATGAGGTGGAGGAGCTGATTGAGAGCAACTGGAACATCATGCAGTATCTTCCCCAGACGGCCTCCTGCCAGAAGTACTTCCTCGTCATCATCTCAGGTCAATGTTGCCCCCACAACAGTATTGTCAGTGAAACTATGGTGCTGCTGATTGGGCCTTTAGTGATGTATCTACACCAACGTTAAAGGCAGGGTTAAACAGGCTTGCAAAACAAAACTCCCTCAGAAGCTCCGCCCCACACATTGAAACACATTGGGAGGCCAGGGGCATTGTTGTTGTGAGTGGTGTTTCCCACTTTATGTTCCTATTGACGGAGCCAGGGCTGTGTAGAAGTACTGGACTATTTTTTTTCAGCACACACTGAACTGCAACCTAGCGAAATGCGAGGAGATATTTGGTGATCTTGACAAAAAGTGCATTATCTTACAATTAGCATGCAATAGCTGATTATACCTTTTTCAATTAGCCCTGAGTCAACCATGCTTATGATTTGGTGTTGATCTGGACCTCAATAAGGAGGAAACATGAATGATTATTCACCCTGGGAGGAGATCCTGGTCCTACTCTAGTTTTAAAACTGCGGTACATCACATGCTCCACCTCCAACGTGTGGTGTTCCACCTCTCCCTTCTAGCCTACATTGCAGCTGTTTACCACAGCATGAAAGAGGAGCTGAGGCGCAATGCTCCTGGAGCCACGCCCATCAAGCGGCGAGGGGGCAGCCAGGCTTCCCAGCAGGCAACGGGAGACCTCAGTGCACTTCCTGGTAAGATGCTGACACACTTACTAAAGTATAGTGAATTATTGGGTGTATTGGGCAGCCTTTAACCAATGAGCGTCGCTAAAACTGTTTTGCTCTACGGTAGCTCTACCACCATTTCTACAGCACCAACACACGATTGACGTCAACGTCAATCAGTCACACCCTGATTGGTCCGCCAGCAGGGTGGCTTTGAAAATGCTAATGCGAACAGGGTTTCCAGACTATAGTGTTAGCGAAACAGTATCTGAGAGCACTAGTTGGGCAAAGCCAAGCTAAAATACATCCACCTTCTTTTGTGGAAGTTGTTGAGAGACCTCATATTACTCACACGTTACACTTATTCATACTACTAATACTAATGAATGAATCTGTTAATTTCAGACAAGAATGTTGGAAGAAAATATTTATAGAAAGTACTCCCATGATCCCTGCAGAGAATATAACCTGAAGAGCAGGGCTATTCAACTCCGGTCCGAGGGCTGCACCCTGCGTGTTTTAGATCTCCCTGCTCCAACACACCTGATTCAAATCAATAGGTCGTTATAAGGCTTCTAACAAGCTTGAATCAGGCGTGTTGGAGCAGGGAGAGGTCTAAAACATGCAGTGTTTCCCTGCTGTAGAGTGTACATATAAGGGCTCTTAGGTTCCAATGTTTGAGAGCTGTCTTGGATGATATTGACGTTACGTCCGCCTCCACAGGAATGATCACATTTTCTCAGGAGTACGTCTCCAATGAGCTCACTCAGAACTTCTTCACCATCACTCAGAAGATCCAGAAGAAGGTGACGGGCACAAGGAGCGTGACTCAGCCGTCCGAGCTGTTTCCTGTCCTGCCCGGTTCCCACCTGCCCCTCAACAACCCAGCGCTGGAGTTTGTTAAATATGTCTGCCAGGTACATCATCCACAGAGGGAAGCATGTCGCTCAGTTGCACTCAGGTTTTGCACCTCTGTTATGCCGTGATCTCCATCTTTTCTTTTGATCTCCTCTGCAGGTCCTCTCTTTGGATGTCAACATAGTGCACCAGGTGAACAAGCTGAAGAGAAACCTGCTGCGTCTGGTGGATGTTGGGGAGTTCTCAGACGATGCCCAGTTCCATGACCCCTGTCACTCCTACGTCCTGCCAGAGGTCATCTGCCACCACTGCAACTTCTGCCGTGACCTTGACCTCTGCAAGGACCCCTCCATGGCACAGGTTGGCGCCCACAGATCTTCAGTGTTGATCAAAGTGTTGTCCCTCTAGTTGTGTGCATAGATACCGGTCAGCATACATTGCACGTAACTTTGAATGTGTGCGCTTAAGGGCAGTGTCACATTTACCGTTTACCAAAGCGTAGGATCTAGGATTGTTGCCAGAATGCACAAATCAGAGCAGGCTTTCATCTGGTGTTTGTGAAGTTTGCTTAAAATAAACACAAGTAGGGTGGAGCTGTAGGAGCATGTGATAACTCCTTGGATGCTTTGGGAGACCAGGGTTTGAATCCGGGCCCTGGTAATTTCCCAATCCTTCCAGATGTATATATCTCTCCCAATCATGTGCTGTCTCTCTATACTGTCCTCTCTAATAAAATACAAAAACTATTTATAAAAGAATATAAAAAATAAATACATAAAATGAAGTATTAGTAGTTTAACTCTGTAATTACGATGAACCCAATTATAAGCATGGTTCAGCCTTAATCTGTTATGTCAAAACAGTTCAAATAAAATGATGCATGTCATGCACCCACCCGTCTTTTCCGTCAGATTGCTCTTATTGAGGTTATAGATTGTGTAATTGTGATTTAACTTTGATTTCTTTTTATTGTCCCCAGGACGGTTCTGTCTTACCTTTGTGGTACTGTTCCAACTGCCAGGCCCAGTATGAGACTGAGACTATTGAGATGGCTCTGGTGGATGCCTTGCAGAAGAAACTAATGAGCTACACATTACAGGACCTTGTGAGTTTAAAACGTGCTGCTTACTGCCATCACTCAATAACTTAAATCTAATCTAAACCTCACCTAGTGTTGAAAGATATATATTTTGCTATTCAGAATGCTTGCTTAAAACCATGTATTGCAGCCTTTATGTTTTTGAAACAAACTCATCTGTCTGCCATTGTAGGTGTGCACAAAGTGTAAAGGGGTGAAAGAAGCAAACATGCCCCTATACTGTAAATGTGCTGGGGATTTTGACCTCACTTTTTCAGCAAAGGTTTGTGTTCCTTAGTACTATGGCTGGTGCAACTGTATATGTAATGTCAAAGCAATGTACAGTAGTCCAGGAAAAGGTAAATGACTACATTGCCTGTGTGACTACTATATTTATTTATTTATTTATTTATTTATTTAAAACACCTACGGATACTATTTTGTGGGTCTAAGTTTATTCTTTTGATACTTGACTACACTGCATTATTTGAACTCGAGTCTACCTGAAATCTAATTGTGAAATAACACATTAACATTCATGATAATGATGAATTATGCGGAACAAAGCACGTGTTTTTTCGTTGTTTTTATTTTTCGCTACATCTGACCGGACAATAGTTATTATTGGTATGTTGTGCAATAGTTAGGAACAGATGCTACATTCTACTGTGTTTCACCCCTTTAGGACCTTTCAAAGCAAATAAAAGCGTTCCGGAACATAGCGTGTCACTACAACATGAGCTTCCTGGAGGAGACCATTGACTGGCTGCTAGCCATGAGTCCACATCTCAAGTAGACCATCTGTACTGTAGCTAAAAAACTGCCCAAGCATTCTGACTTGTTGAAAGTGCCCAAGAAACTGTACCACAAGAAGATTTCTGTTGAAGTTGGACCTCTCATACTGTAACTAGGACACTTACAGTACCGTACCTACATTAACTTGTTGGGAACGTAACTGAAAATAATGTGCTGTAAATACTTTAATTTTACTATTGTATTCTGTATATTGTTATTGCTATGGATTTTGTATTAATAAATATTTTTTTAAACCTTTGAAAACTTTTTTAAATCCACATAACTTGTCCTACTTCTGAACTTTTTTAGACCTAACAAGAAGGTTACTGCATGCATGTAAATCCAGCCAGTGATGCTTCAGATAGCTGTTATGTTGGTAATATGTGGGTGCTCTCTGGACTGGAGGTTAGATGCCATGTGTTGGCCACAACTACATTTGTTCTATAATACCATTGTGACACAACCACAATACGAGTAAGGTCCAGTCACACAGCTCACTGGGCACAGTTTATTTGTTGTTTTACAGGAGTTAGAGATCATATTCAATACAGTTCTGCCATAAGAGGCTTTAGCGCTTCACCTGTGTTCCAGACCTTTCTTCGTAGGAAAACAGACAATTACACACAACTGTTTCTAATCCCATGAAGCACACCTCTCCACTCCCTCAGACGGCTAAATCACAGCCATAAAATCTATGATTTGGCAGTTGCTTCCATATTTGTAGCTATTTATATAACACATAGCCCTAACCTTACTTTAGACAATAATATCCTATAAGCAAAAAGGTTTTCCATACAGTGGCAGATCAAGGCAATAAAGTATGGAGGACCAGTTATTCGGTAAAGGGCATTTCATGCTCACCTGCCCTTGACTGACACAGGCCCTAATACTATATGCTCTCATTACCTGCAGTACTTTAATGAGCAAAACCGTTGTGGAGCATATGGCACAATATGTAAATGCAGGTATTTGATTAATTACAGAATATTTTCCATTTAGTGATGAATCCTGTTTCTCTGGGTCATGATTAAAAATGATCTTAAGTCTCTATTTCACCTCCATTGCATCTCATAGATAGTCTCATAGATGCCTCACGTTGGTTTGAGACTATCATCGCCTTTCAGACCCTGTGCTGAGTCACACTAGATTAGGCTCCATGTTTCTATCTGCCATGAGGCTTTTTTACAAGACTGGAACCACTGTGAAATCCAACTTTATTTACAGGTTTGCATTTCTCTTTGTAGCATTTATTTTTCATTTCAAATTAGTGTAGAATTTTTGTGCTTTACAGTTTCACAGTGAAATGTGATAATGATTACATTTAACAAAAATAACTACAGTACCATAAACACATTATTTCAGTACAATATCTATTCATCTAATGATGCATTACATTTCAGTCCTGAGTCCAACTCGCCAATAACATTAGTATTATTCTCAGAGGAGTCTAGATGGATTCACACTTTCCCACAATCTTATTAGAGAAGCCATTTTGTGGGAAATGTCAGTGTTATTTCATTATTGCTGCTAAGTCTTGCTCCCCCATAGACTTGCTTTTTTCTTCTTCCTGTACATTGCATTATCTCGAACACATTAAGCAAGAAGATAAAGCAAATGAATCAGACAGACCACAAATAATATCTGTGGTCTTAATATGACAGACGTTATGCTTATGATAGAAAAGAATATATACATAAAAATAAAGAATTCATAAAATGTGTTTTAGTTTACGTTATCTGGCAAACAAAATAGGATGTTTCACTGAAGGATCTTTATTGACACTGCATAAGCATGTATGGCTGGTAAGGATACATACATATGTCTAGATACAATTTTAGTTTTTCATTTGTATTTACTGAAGATGTATTAAACTAAGTTTGAGCCTTGAATGCTTCCATGACCTCCCACCCACCCCCTTAACCACCACTTGCTTGAAAATGCAGGGAACTGGTAATGAAATGCAGTTTTTGTTTGGCATTATAACATAACCAAGACGTGTACATTTAATGCCCCCTCAATCTACAGTGGTTGAGGTCTTTATATTTAAATTATTTAAGTTGTGTAGCCTACAATACAAACAAAAACTGATGTTTAATGCTTCACAGAAAGATTCTGTTTTCACTGTCTACAGTGCATCCATGGGCGCTATGGCACCCAGAGAATGGCATGGCGGGTCTGTATAGACACCTGAGAAACCACTAGTGTTCAACTACTTTTAAAGCTTATATAGTTGGCCTGAGATGACTGCATGAAGTGGGGATGGAAATATCAGAGTGCCACCCCTTCTGATAGGTCTGAATGGTTTGAACCGTAGATGTCGAGGGGGAACTCCGTTGAAATAATCTGAACGGGCACTTTACTGACCTGTGAAGAGCAAAGTAGAAATGTTATTATTAGGGTGTTACTGAATGGAATAATAAAGCTAAAACATGTGAAACAATTGTTTGGAAGCTCATACTTTGCTCACGTCGTCAAATTTCATATCACTGTAGACTTCATTCTTGTCAATAAAAGTCAACATGATCCAGTCACAAATAATAGAGCACTGGACAAAGAAAAGTGAGAAATAAGACAAATGGAGTCTTGTTCTGTTGTTACATTAATTTTACAAGGCAGGCAGAGAAAGTAACGAAAAACTCACAATTCCAACTGATGTCATGGCAGTAACAGCGTTTATGATGGTTGGGATGGGGCTAAATTTACCAGCCTGTCAAGAAATTATCTTGATTCAAATTTAACAGGGACAAATTGGCCTAAGATGTGAATATCTGAAAAGTTACTTACATGCCCATGAACTATAACATCCAGGCGGATACCATAGGCCTTGATAAGCGTCCGAGACTCTACACCATGTTTACTGTAGTACTTGGCAAACCTTTGTATTACACAAAAACACAAAGAAGGTGATAGTACAAACCCTATATTACCAGACAATTCTAGAAGCAAAATCACATTTAATAGCTGTGTGCAATATACCGAGAGTAGTAACCAGAACTGGGCAGATCTTTACGGAGGTCAAGGCGACGAAAGGAATATTCGGGTTTACAGTTCGAAGGATCCAAGTCGAGGTTACACTTCCAGTTGATGAACACTCCAATCACTCCTCCCTGATAGACAATTGCAACAATAATGTCAATTTGGAGAACATTTTACATCTAGAAATAGAAGCAGTTGAATCACAGTGTACTTACTGTCATACACAGCTCACTGAACTTCTCCCTGGCTTGCTCTGCGATGTAACCCAGGCGGAAGTTAGGACAGTAGGGTTCTTTCTCCTCATCATAGATACACTTACTGAGGTATTTCTGTCTGCTGCGTCTGTTTGATGCCTCTTTTATATTCCCCCTGCCAGACAATACAACAACTGGTACTGGTTCTGCTACTGGTAGTGATGCCTGTGTGTGTGTGTGTGTGTGCGTGCGTGCGTGAGTGTGTGCGTGCGTGTGTGCGTGCGTGCATGAGAAAGAGAGAGAGACCTTAGCACTTTAAATTTTGGAAAGTGGATAGAGTTCCTTATGAATACTGTGAAATTGATGGCCTCTGCTAGTGCTGGCTCCCTGTGAAAGACAGAGCATATTAACACCTTAACACCAACTCTAAGAGGATGTGACTCACATTTGATAAGTGAGAAGTTTTGCTATGTGGTCACTTTACCGAACTGCTGCATATTCCTCGATTGGACACCAAGTCTGGATCTCACAGGTGTTAAAGGTGTGGTTGTAGTAGGGAACGCACCGCCCTGTTCTCCTGCCTGTAGACACAATGTCGCTCAGTTTAAACGCAGAAATAAGAATGACTTTTAATACCGGATAGGCTTTAGTAAAAAGTAACTGTACCATGGCCATCGAAGTCAACCTCCCCTGCGGTGCAATCAGAATCTGTGGTACAGTTGGCATTGGCTACAGAGAAATGCTGGAATACAACAAAGCAGCTTCACAGTCATGGCGGTATTCTGTTCCTGGAAGTGGTGTCTGTATGTCTATGTAACTGATACACCATTATTACATTTTCTGTTCCTGTGTATTAGCAGTGATGGTGATCTGATGAGACAACCACTCTAAAGTTTCACTGATCTATGGTCCATTTCTGTTTGTTGTTATAGTGTGCTTGGTGGTGATCAGTCTCTTAATGACCTCTCACCTCAGCGCAGGTTCCTTGCCTCTGATCATACGTGACTTCTCGCCTCAGTATTGTGCTGATTACATCACCACCCTGGTGATTTGGGAAACAACAGATTATACAGTATAGATCCTGGGAGAATGATACGGTCAGGCAACATTTTTCCCAGATAAAACTGTGATGCTATACTGGTGGACCCACCTCTGAGGGTCGGACATACTCTGCTGTGTCAAGAATATGGTCTCCCTGGATGGCTGTGCCTTTCATAGTAGTGTAAACAGAGCTCTCTGGACGAGTTTCACTCTCTTGATATGCTTTCTCAGATATGAACACGTACCTTTTATTAGAGATCACAATTTAATGTATTACATTTTTTTATTAACATGCATCTAATTTAAATATGAAGAAGCACAAAAACAACATAATTTCATAATTTTCCTGTGAATGTGATATCATCTTAGACCAGTAAGACTACAAAAGAAAACAACATTATCTATTGATATCACAGTATACTGTAATTGCCATCAATTATTGTTTGTTTCCATGGAAACAGGAACTTTAATTTTTTAACTTGTGCTTGTACATCAGTACATTATTTCTTTAGGGTTTTAATAAGGATATAATGATATCTAAATGTTTAATTTGGTAATTTATGTATTTGTTCATTTGTGTTTCAAAAGCTATATTTAATAAGACACCAAAAACATCACATGACATTTGTTTCTATTAAAAAGACATGCTGACAAATCTTCAAAGCTTACCAGATGAAATAGGTGGTCACAAGAAACTGTACTCCTCTATATATGACTCCAAGAGTTTTGTTTTTAACCACCATTATCTTTGGGGTTTCATAATCCCAGAAGCCAAGAAAATACTCCTTTATAAATCCACGTAGTCCCATTGTGGTATATGTGGTATATATCCTCTGCTAAGTAGATATATTTTCAATCAGTTCAATTTCAGGTTTTTTAGACTATCTCAATTTTTTCCTCCCTATCTATTTGTCTAGAATCTCCCTTTCCACTATGCAGCTCTCTGTCATCTGGCACTGGCCTTAGTAGATGGAGTGGAAGGGGTGGGGCTGGAATGGGTATGAGTTGTACAGTTTGATATAGTTCTATACTGACTGTATCATTCATATTATCAGTCATATCTTCAGAGTATCATAATCCACAAAATAGGTAGGCTACAATAAACTGTAAGATTTAAATTACAATGTGTGCATGTCTAAATCCAAACAAAATTTATAGCAATAATATAGGCTTAGTCTGTAAACTATAGAACCTATAGGCAATATTTTTTTTTTAAATGACTTATTATTAAGCATTTAGTAGCCTTTGATGATGCTTGTAGGCTATATCTATAATACAGTCAGACAAGATTCATCTCTCTCTCTCTCTCTCTCTCTCTCTCTCTCTCTCTCTCTCTCTCTCTCCAAAAGGGTCGAGAAAGGGTCTAGCTGCAGGAAGGCACACTCTCTTT
>JAODOY010084340.1:0-12784 GCA_025399855.1 Forbesichthys papilliferus
TATATATATATATATATATGTGTGTGTGTGTGTGTGTGTGTGTGTGTGTGTGTGTGTGTGTGTGTGTGTGTGTGTAGTTCATTTTATAGCATTTTATAGCAAATGACTGTGTTCAAACCTTCTGTAATTAAACATTCCATGCATTCTTTATACAGGCTGAGAGAAAAATCAGTACAAGTAAAAAAATGAACACCCCCTGCCTTTACACAAATGCAAACACACACGCGCACATGCACGCACACACACACACACACACACACACACCATATGACAGTGGCAAAACTGACGGGGACAAACACAGGGACTTCATCAAATGCTGACAATCATCACAATGGGTGGAAATTCATTAGGCTAAGTGCAACGCCCTGCATTGTGTTTGTTTATATGCATTGTTCCACTTTACTGTAAAAACACACCAAGCCCTGCCTTGACTACGGCATCTTTAGAAAGGCATTATCCAGGTTGCATAGAATACAAAACACTTATTATGTAGATTTGTATAGCTGTACAACCAATGGTGTTGCCAAATATAATGTCTATCAAATGTCTCCCTCCCAAATGTAAAGTTAGCTTTGCTGCTACAGTTAAGACATGTTGCTTGCTAGAGTTAATCTCAAATACAGTATAGTGTAGTACTCCAATTACCTGTGGGGAAAAAATGCCTTCACTAGGATTGTAATTCTTTACCATTTCCAAGAAACCGAGTCATAATCTGCCAGAACTTCCCATAAAGTTAAAGATAGGGAATGTTATTTAATTAAATCGTTCAACCCTCTCCTGTCTTATAAATATTTACATATTTTGACAAGGAACATGCTAATCAAGTAGAAAGTAGAAAGTAGAAACAATATCCCGTAGCATGTTAGTGTGAGCAATTGAAAAAAGGAAGAAGCCATGCAACAAACATTCATACATGCTTGATCAAAAAGATCCTGTGCCTTATGTGGAGGTATTTGGTCTGAACTCTACAACTCTAGATGCTACAGTTTGTAGTTGACTGTAAACACATTCTTGAGAGGGTGTTACATAAGACAAATGAAAACCTGCAACGCAACAAGCCTTCCTCAACACAAGAGTATAGCATTTAGGTGTATCCAGCAGCTATTAATGGATGCGGCTTTGTTAAGGAGATGGCAACTTCGCTAAGCTATGCAACCCAGGTCAGAGGGTAATTTATAAAATACAGTTTTACAGTATACAAATTAGGGTCAAAGTAAACGTTTTATTGTCACAAAGTAGCATACATACTGTACATTATATACAGGTGCATCTCAATCAATTAGTATATTGTGAAAAAGTTAAGTAATTTCAAAAGTGAAAATCATATATATTGTGAAGTAATTACACACTGTGAAATAGCACAAGCCTGTGTTTGTTTTAATCTTAATGATTACGATTTATGGATGGATGGATTCAATTTTTGTTATCAGATCTGTATTGACTATTGTGTAGTGATTATCTACACAAATTTACTGTGTCATGTTCCTGGTTCAAGATTAAATGGAAGTGTTTAATACTCATGTTGTCTTTCATGATGCATTTATGATGCAGTGATCAACCTCTCTGAGAAGAATAGAGCTTTAGATTAGCTATAAAACATGTGCGTGTGCGTGCACACACACACACACACAGGGAGATAGACACTGCCAGTCTCCTACTTTCACAATGATGATAAAGAGCCTTTATCTTATACATGCACTTGTCATTGTCATGTGACCACTGACACACACACACACACACACACACAACTGTACCTTGACATTGCACACTCAAACGGACAGGCACTGTATGCTGCTGGTACAAAACATGCAAATATTGTATGTGCATGCACAGATGCAAGCACACACAAGTGCTGGTATGTATGTGATGAGGGCGGATCCACTTGCATCATGTCAGTCATTGTGTAGCTGGTACCATGCTTTGATGGGGTGGGAAACCGGTTACAGTATACATTTGTATCACCACATTTACTTTTCTTCCCCACAACATTCAATATAGAGGCCGCTCACTTCACAAGGAGATCTCAAACTTCCAGAACATGAATGAATTAGTACTGCTTGGTAAAACTGGACAGTCACAGTCAATATTGCATCTGTGGCATAAATGTTTAGCTGATGTTGTTTAAGGTTCTTAATAGTAGGCGATAGTAAGCGATGCCAATACACATTTTGTCAAACTCACCAAATATATCCTTGCAGTTCGCTGTCTTACCATTCATTCTCTGTGCGTGCTGAAGAAAACAATATAGACCTGGCTCCATAAATAGGAACACAAACAAAGTGATGCAGACCGCACACAATAACAATATTCTAGCCTTCGCAATGTGTTTCCAATGTTTGGGACGGAACTTCTGAGGGAGCACCCTATGGCAATAAAGTGAGACGTGTTTTTGTTTTGATTTGAGATTTGTTTTGTTTCAGGCCTTGATTTTGCATGAATGCATGCACGCACACACACATACACAAAGCTCACATTTCATCAATCATAAACATGCATCCTGCTACAGCAATATAAACAGAGAGATGACTTCTGTACTCTGTTTTTGTTAGTTAATTATTGTTGTTTACATTTATTGTATTAGTTTAAGCAGTTAGAAATTATATTTTAAGACTATATCATATGCCATATGAATATGATACTGATCATTTGTAACATTTAATTTCCAGAAGAAACAACAAAAAGATGGTGACTGTGTAGGAAATATAATTCTATGTTGCTGTTCGAACACCTTAGAATATCATAAACGTCCTGCCCAGCACATATTGTACAACTGTCCTGTAGAATGTTGTTTATCTTTTCTAGATCATGTTGAATGTTTCTTTATTGATAGTGCACATATGAAACCCTAATTTGGTAGAACAGTACTCAAAAAACCTTTTTGAGAAAATTCTACATGAATAATTACAGCTCTGAATTAAAATACCATGTCATATTTAACGTACTCCTAAAAACCCTGGGGATACTGAGACCTCTTTTGTTTTAATTGCTTCAAACGTGGACTGTTACCAGCGGGACTGAGTATGTGCAGATATGTTTCTAGTGCCTGAGTAGAATAATGAGTTTAACGCAAGTCTACAATGAAGGTATAGGATGTAAAGAGTGAACATTATACAATAACGAATACATAGGCTATAGAAAAAATGCCTTTGTTGGAAATGTAAGTCTATAAAGCATATTAATAAATTATAAATATGAGTAATAAGTTCTATAAAATCCAGTTGCTTTCCAGTTATGTTTTGTTGGTAGGGCTATTTACTGACACTTACTGGTAGGAAAATGAACTGCACATTTGTTTGGCCCTGATCTGATCCCTGTGCCTATTAACCTGACATGCAAGATTAATTGTTAGTCCCAACTCTATCTGGGGAGCCGTCCATTGAATCTGTTTCTTTGGCCTGGAAGTTGATTGGATGAACCATATGGTCGCTTTCACTGTCAACAAACCTAAACAACGCTGATTGGTAAGTTCAGTTGCTACTCGGACACATTAAAAAGTATTTCTAAGCTTTCCAGACTGATTCTCATGGCAATATCAGGGTGGTCCCACGAGGCTATATGCCTATAGAAGTAGTGTCAAAAATAATAGTCACCTTTAAAATAACATTTTAAGTGTATGTGCCTATTTGAAATTACATGCAAGATTGCCTCATATCATGAATCAAAATACAGAGGATGCAAGTTCCAAGAAATAGGATTTCACACACAAGATAATAATTTATCAAAAAATTGTCTGCTATAGTTGGTTTATTTACTTAATTTCAGATTCTCAGTTTTCTTACTCAAACAGACATACATGTGCATGCCGTGTCAGTCATGGGAGAGAAGTGACCTGTATTGCAACATGATGCATTCCACTAGACGTATACAGAATAACTCGGGCCACACGGGCCAAAGATTTGTCTTGTTTCTAGTAGATTTTAATATTCATATATTTTGGATTATTTTTTATTGCTTCATCTGGACAAAAATCCAGTGACTATATAGAGAACATGTACATAGGGAAAGCAGAAATTGTGCATCGGACAACATCGTCAAGCTAAACCAGGGTGGATAACTGGGTAACCTAGTTGGCCTACAAATACATTTTGCTGGTTGGTGGCTGGTATTGGGGTCGACATCACTCCAACCACTCACCCGGTTGGACAGCAGCTGAGTAGATTCCTAAATGCATGACCAACGCATCTGGCACTCAAGGAATTCAGTTTCATGTTTCGAAAAAGAAAACGGGTTTCCGGAGATAGTATTGGACTGTATTGGATTAAATATGTAAATTTATTACAATATATAATTACATTTATGACAATGTTTGTTCAAATAAGAAAGAAGGAAAGAATTTTAATAAAGAAAATTCTGTAATACTGCTCTCAAATGTGAACACTATTTAATTTAAATGTTACTATAATTTGTATGCTATCATTCACAAACAATGTATTAGATGTTAATCACTTAAAGCAGGATTTATTTTTATTATTGCAATTAATCATAGTCATTTTCACATACCTTTACGCACCTGGGGCAATTATTATGGATTTTCTGTGTTTCTTTAACAGTGATTATGTCATTGGTTGACTGTTTCCAAAGTGAGTTGAGCAGTACATGGACTTTGACTCCTTTATTAATATTTGTACAGCCATTAATTATAGTCGTCCCCAATAGTTACCCATGCTTTATGAATGTTGTCCCATGCTGGTTCTGCATTCTGCATTAATTGGGTTTGCATAATACAGTCATAACCCTCAAATGTTGGTGACAGCAAGCAGAATGTGAACTGGTATTTTGCTTTCTACAATGAGATCAGAGGTAGAGAGAGGTAGAGAGAGAGAGAGAGAAAGAGAGAGAGAGAGAGAGAGAGAGAGAGAGAGAGAGAGAGATTGAAACAGACAGACAGACAGATCTTTGATCAGAAAAACACTTTATCTAAAAAAGCCTGTGGGCTTTACAGATAATTTAAGAAATGTTCATGTCAGTTGGTTTGCAACACTCACACATATGATATGTCCATTATGCAAGGTTGCACATTATTAAGTGATTTGTGTAATTTATCCCATCCTCTGCATAACATTTCCACCATGCCAGTCTAACCAGAATAATTTGGAAGCAGATTATAGGCCTAGTTTCTAGTAGAAATAATATGTTAAAATCCAGTTAGGCTATAGGGGATGTCTACAAGTGTAAGTTATCAATCAATAGGCTATTATTCTGTTCATTTGAATAAACTACATACAAATAAAAATAAATAAGGTAGCCTGCAATAGTTGGATATAGAGACAGAACAGTTAAAAAATGCACGATGACACACACTAGTCCAGGCAAGTCTTGATGTGGTACAAAAATTATTTGTGTCGATATATTATGCATTTGTTAATAGATTCCGCGCATGTGGTGTTGGGGGCGTGGTTAGGTACAACACATCGATAGTGTTGATGAAAGAACACAAGTAATCTGGTAGTGCTGGAGGTGGACACTGAAATCGCTTAGGTAGGCCTATAAATGCAGTCTGTGAATAATATTGTTATATGAAACTTCCCCATCATGTGTAACTTGTAGTGATAATGATAAAAGCATTGGTGACGAGCACGGCGCGTCAGAGAGAGAACGGACATATAGCGAGTAGGGGCCGCAGACACTATCTCTTCATCAAAATCTGAGCCAACTATTGGACGGTAACTGTTGATGAAGCAACTAGCCCACAGCAGAGCACAAGACGAAACATGGGTGTGTTATTAATCGTACCAGCCGTTGTTTACATTGCTGTTTTGGACTAAAATACAGGACAGAGGAGTTCACTATCTTCGCAGAATAACGGGGGTGTCATAGCCTGCTGCTTCGCTTCTTCGCCTTGTCGAGTCATCGATTGCCGAGACAGGAGAGTCGCTGTCTGCTGGTTTTTAACGGCGAATAAAAGCAAATTGGACGCAGTTTTAGTGAACAGAGGAGCACGCACTACCAAAGTGGGCGCACGATAAGGGAAATAAACGCTGTACGAACGGGGTTTGTAGTTGATTCGGAAGAGGAAATTGCTTTGATGAGTAAGACTTTTTGCTGTTGCAGAGTAGAGCACGGAGACTGAGAGACGAGTGCTGGGGTAACCACGACACTATAGCGAGGGAACTTGGCCTTTTTGCCCGGTGGGAGGTATCTGTTGCTGGGTTTTGGCATGCTACGCACACCGCTCCATTTTACCGTGCTCAAATAGTTTACATTGTAAATAGGTTTCACGCTTTTATTCGGGGGTTTTAGGGCCAACTGTTGCTTGAACGTGACGCACTACGTTTTCTGTTGTACTTCTGGAGCGGACTCCCCACTGCAACGGAGTTGTCTTTTTAAATCAACTTTCAGCTTCACTTTCCCATGGAACATATACAGCCTATGTAAGAGGTAATGCATTTTGTATTTAGGTGTAAATAGGATTCGTAATCGTGACCGGGAGGTTTGGTTCGTTTTGATGTAAAGTTACCTCTTACGCTGCAACCCTGCAGCTGCATTGCCTTGCGTTGTGTCATGAGTTCCTCCACTGCCAAGTAATTACTGTGATCTGTTGAACGCAGCCTATGTGCATTTAATGCGTTAGCATACCTTTTTAGTATGCCTATTTGGGCTACATGGTTAAGTCCTGCTTAATTTGATTTGTATTGGCCTATCATATGCTAATAATGGATAATAATGATATGTATTGTCGGCATTAGTTAAATACACGATTGCTACATGTTTAAATTCGTAACCTGCGGATCGTTTTGACTGTCCATTTTATTTATTGTGTATTTGAGCTCTTTACACAGGCACGCGGGTTCTACAGCGTGCTTGCCAGAACCTAGATAGAGCTGCTAATATTAATGACACTACTATAGCCTACCAGGATTATTATAGCCTAATACATTATTCTGAAATAAGATATCAGTATTCATGATACACATACTGGACTAGCATGTTCACATAGAGAAATTGGTGTGAAACATTATAAGAAAGGAATCAACACCAATAGCCTATCGTTTAATTCATCATTTAGTCAATCACCTGACCCATTTAGCCTATCGTTTAATTCATCATTTAGTCAATCACCTGACCCATTTACTGTATATATATTTTTTTCTTTAATATGTCAGTTTCGAGAGCATTTTAAACAGCTTCAGGGTTGATGAATCGATAGCATATGCTGTCAATGTTGAAAACATGTTTTTCCCTCATAAATCATCAGAGCTTTACTCTACAGGGGACAGTCACTGAAGCAGTTATGTCCATGACTAGGCAACAATGTGGCTCATCAAACGACTCAAAACATGTGCATGGACCACTATTGATATCATTGTGTAAACAACGATATGTTACATTAATTTAAAAATCAGTTATACATTTCTGCTATTTATTTATTTCCTAATCAAAGTGCATACTGTACAATGAATGCCATCACACATTTTTTTGTGTGTCATGACCCATAAACCCCTAACCTACGTTTACGGGATGTGGAAGTGTTTTCTCTTTGAGCTATCATTACCTCCCTGTTCTTCCACTCCCCCATTTGAAGTTCCTCATGCCAACCTGTTGACCTGCCCTGAGTATTCTGACCTTGAGGTCAGTCAAGCTGTGGTGACATTGGGCTAAATTTGGAGCACAGGGCAATGAAGAGCGCATTTAGTCTTCTTGTGGTTTTAAAGGGTTTTGATATGAACTACATCTCTGTCAATGCGGGCTACCAACTAGGGATCCCTTTTCTGGTATTGTCATAATCCAATGTGAGACATTTATTTTAAAATAACAATGTAACAAAAGTTGTTTTAATGCATCTTCTCTGCTCTTTTCTTTCTAGTGACTAAGACCAGGATTAGTACTGAGCCAGGCAGGGCCAAGCTTGGCCTTTGTGTCCTTCTCTGTGGAGCTACCTGAGCAAGTTGTGCTTGCAGGGAATCTTTTAACTAGGACTCTGCCAGGCCTCCACCCTATTAACTGTAGTGTTTTGGATTCCATTCATATTTGGTCTTATCAGGCCTGGGAGATTGCGTTGCTCTTTAGTCCTTCCATGTCGTCGTGGTTCGTCTCTGGATGTTGGCATGGATACGGCTGTTGATTTGACCGCTGCCGTGTCTCAGTGCTTCACCCGCTGCTACCGCTCCTCCTCTTCGCCGTTGGGTGAAAGACAGTACCCCCCTGTCTTCTGGGACCCTTCGGCCCCCGAGCACAGCAGAGAAGGGCCCTGGAGACACTGTCACTTGTGTTGTTGAAGCAACATAAAGTGTAACTCTTTCCTCACTAATAAACATCAAGTTTGGTTGTAGGTTCACCTACCTACATACAATTTGATTGGAAGCTACAAGAATTATTCTTTACAAAAGGAAGCTTACTGGTTGAGGTTTACAGGCGTACAGATTGTTTACACATTGGCCGGTCTGATAACATCAGAAAATATTTATATATATATTTTTTTCTTACACTTTTTTTTCCTTTTTCATTCTGAGCCTCACTGAAGAATGTCAGAGAGCAATAGCAACCGCAAAGTTGCGAAATTCCTCGCTCCTGATCCGCCTGCACCCACTTCCCAGGGCCCCCAGACTCCCCACAAGAATGTGAACAGTCCTGCCAGTTCGGACCTGCACGTCACAGAGCCGTTTGACGGACAGCCAGAGGTCAGACGTCGGAGACACACCATGGACCGGGACTCCAAAACGGCAGAGCACCGGTTCTTCCGCCGCAGTGTCATCTGTGATTCCAACGCCACAGCTTTGGCAGCCGTGATACTCGCCTCACCCCTAGACTTCCAAGGGCAGGCCAACCTCTTCTGTCCCCAGCCCTTGGGGCTTGGATTAGGGATAGAAGACACTCGAGATGAGGCGCTCGTTGGTTTTGGTTTGAAAAGTAGCACCCAGGAGCCTTGTCCTGGAGTCGTTTTGGAGGAGCACACAGGAAATGCTTGTGTGGGTTTAGGTGTGTGTACTGTCACAAATGTTGATGGGACGGTGAGCAGCGTTGGCGTTAGTGTAGATGGGACGGTGAAAGAGCCCAGCCTGATAGTATTGGATGTTACAGGCAAAGCCCTGAACCAACAGCCCAATGCAATATTGCCCACTGGTGGCCCGGAAGACAAACTGCATTTAGCAAAAAGCGGGAAAATAATTGAAACCACAGACGAGAGTGGTAGCAGTACCACGGAGGAGAAAGAGAAGGAGTTGGAAGAGGAGAAGGAGCTAGCAAAAGCTCGGGCGGAGCAGAGAGAGGCGGAGAAGCGAGTTCAGGACGATATAGAGGAGGTGGAGACGAAAGCGGTAGGAACCTCACCAGATGGACGCTTCCTGAAGTTTGACATCGAGATTGGCCGAGGCTCCTTCAAGACGGTTTACAAGGGCCTGGACACTGAGACTACAGTGGAGGTGGCCTGGTGTGAGCTGCAGGTAGGTCACAAAATGAATGTTCTCATTCATTATGACTTATGAGGGTATTACTGGGTGGGACTCTTTAGTAATAGTCTGTTTTACTCACGTGTTGATGGGTTTCTGGGTAGTTGTCCATTTACATTTGTTTCTTTCATTTTCAACTGTAGATTGCTGAATGCACAACTATTAATAATTTATATTATTATATAATATATTATATTATTATTATTAGACATTATTATATAAAAATAATTATTTGATTCTCTCTACTGTACAATTACTTTTTATAGATTCGATATTAGATCATTGAGGTTAAACTTCCTTTTTTTTTGGTATAATAATGGTTGAATCTTTGTGTGAACGGATGCTGAGGTGCAGCAGATACCACAAGCTGAGTAGTGGATGCCATTGATCCAGTCCTAATGGGAGACAGAAGTGTCACTTGTCTGCCTATGCTTATTATAATGACACGAAAAGCATTCTGCTATCTGCTTACTGTAGCAGAGATATTTAGATAACATGTCAAAATGCCAACACGGTGGCCCAGTGGATAGCTGTGACCTCACAGCAAGAAGGACCCTGGTTAAATCCCTGGTCGTCCCAGCTTTCTGTGTAGAGTTTGCATGTTCTCCCTGTGTCTGTGTGGGTTTGCTCCGGTTTCCCCCACATCCAAAAAACATGTCAAGTTCACATTGTAGCACAGCGGCTGCCCACTGCTCCCTTGAGGGAGGGGTTAAATTCAGAGGACGTGTATGTGACAGTAAAAGCACCTTTACTTAATGTATCTAAAATGTGAAAGTTGCACAATCATTTTTATATAGTGCTTTTAAGGAACAGTTTAGCTGTCAGTGTCCATTGGTAAACGTATGCGGCTGGGTTTTGCTATATTATAGTAGTAGGTTATAAAGGAGCATACTTGCGCCCAATCTAACTAAGTAATCAGATGTAAAGTACTGTGTGTTGGTCACAGTCATAACAGTGTATTGTGTTTGATGAAACGTGAAGCGAGATGGCATATATCTTACCACAGGATGCTGTTGCTACACTGGTTAACGGGTGCAACGTCTGCAGCGAGATAGAAAAGAAAACACCAAAGTCTTTTGATGCTTTCCCTGCTACTGGCCTTGCTAAAGCAACACTATGTAACGTTTAGCATCAAAGTCATTCTGATGGTATTCTTTGACCTGTAGCCGGGAGAATGGGATCTTTGTCATTGCCAATTGTGGCTCAAGGTATTGCACTATATAACCTCTTGGGAGAACTGTGTAATACTCACACTAGGGTTTGGCCGATGGACGATGCCACCGTCCTCCGCCAATGGCTGACAGACATCACCATGTTTCGCAGGCTTCGCGATGAAAAAATAACAAAGAAACTGGCAAAATAGGGTTCAGGCAAAGTTATTAATATCTAAGTAGTATCGAAAGTAGGGTACTGTCGGATAGGCGAAGTGGAACCCTTTTTTTACTGACTACGTTTGCCGACGCGGACGGATAACTATGACTAGACCAGGCCTACGCATAGGGTTTACAGAGGAAAGGTAAGGAAGGATGGGCATATTATGCAGTATGTACTGTATGCCTGTAGTAATTTATTAATTTACTACAGTTTTAAAGGTAGTCATAGTCATTTATAATTAGTCACAACATTTTTTAGTTAAATTTATTAGGCTAAGGAAAAACATCACAATGTTTTACTTTAGACATCGACCAATGCCAATTTAGTAGACATCGCCCAACCCTACGGCACACACTAAAAACAATTGGTCTTCAGTAAGAAGATGCTAGCTACAGTATCCTCAGTATGGACATCATAGCATAGGCGAAAATACAATGTTGGAGGAATTGCGGGAGCTAACTTAAGAAATGCATGGTTGCATATGCTTAGTACAATCCTGACAACTAATGATTTTACGGATAATGCTAAAAAGAGAAAATCTGACTGCAGAAACACAGGAGTGATATGCAGTAATTACATAGCGTTGGGCTAGAACATATGTGATCGTTTTTTTTTACAGCCACCATCAACAACGAAAATCTATCTCTGACACATTTATCCACCCATGTGTTTTAAAGTTTGTATCCTAATATAAAATAAGCTCCGGAGCTGGAATTCATAGCCCTATGAATTCACAGCAAAATTAATTGTCATAAGTTCGCATAATATTTTCTGCCTTCACCCAAAGCTATCCCACAACCCCCCGCGAGCGCTGTCACATTACTCCATAGGAAATTAATGGGGGCAAACCATCGCCATGCGAATTTCGCCAGGCGAAATGGCAAGTGTGTAGTGCCCGTTTGATTGCTAATTCGCTGCCTCAACCAACAGCAAGGACTCGTGCGTGGTTGACCCTATGGGGCTGCAATTGGATGTAGTTTTGTTAGCAAAGCACGATGGAATTGAGGAGACTTTGATTATGAATTTCGCATCGCAGGGCGATGGACCGTCATAGCGAGCGAATTTTAGAATTGAATCCTATTTTTTGGAACAAGATTTTATCTTAGGAGTCAACAATCGTCCAATCATCCATCCATCCATCTATCCATCCATCCATCCATCTACCTTCTCCCGCTTATCCGAAGTCAGGTCGTGGGGGCAGAAGCTCCAGCAAGGGACCCCAAACTTCCCTTTCCTGAGCCACATTAGCAAGCTCTGACTGGGGGATCCAGAGACGTTCCCAGTTACCCCGCACTACCCATTTGGCCTTACCAGGTCTGTCCAGAGTCTTCCCCACCCCTTGACCCAACTCACCACCAGATGATGATCAGTTGACAGCTATGCCACTCTCTTCACCCGAGTGTCACCCGAGTGTTTGGGTGGCCCTATGAACCTGAGGTGGCCCTCAGGTTCATAGCGCCACCCAAACCTCTCCAGCACGATAAGGTGATGGTTCCCGGAGAGTCAACAATCAGCCAAAGTGAAAACATTGCAGCCTCTGAAACCAGATAATTGGACAGTTTGGCTCAATTATCCTACCCTAAGTTTGCTAGGACCATACATCTCATTCTTATATTGCAGTAATGCAGCATTACTTGGATTAGTAATTGTAATATTATTACTTTTTTGGATAAAGTAATTAGTTACACTACTAGTTATTGAAAAAAGTAATAAGATTACAGTAACTTATTCCTCCTCCTCTACGTTACTTGTTTTCCTCTGACAACAACCTGGTGTTTTTCACTCTGAATGTTGTTTTTGCATATTGTGTTTTTCTGTCCGCTACATCATGAGATGCTGCTCAATTCCTCCTGAATCACAGGAGCTATCAGCTTCATTTGATGACCTGTTACCAGGAAACGCTTGTTTGTCTGTCAGGAAAGAAACGTCTAGTGTTCCTCTAGGTGCCACACACACTACATTCTCTGTCGGGTCGGAGGTTGTTTGGAGGTCTTAATCCGGTCAAAGTGGGGCCATCACAAATA
>JAODOY010084341.1:0-14394 GCA_025399855.1 Forbesichthys papilliferus
TATGTCTAATTTCAAGTAAAAATATCTAACTACACTTAATATAAGACACAATTACCTAACAAGAGCTCATCTATCTAAATAATGTCTTATTTCAAGAAATATTACCAAGCAAGTTTTCACTTGTTCCATTGGCAAATTTATTTACTTAGTATGAGCAAATATGAAAACCATTGCGTGTGCTTGTGTGCACGTGCATGCGTACATGCATGTGTGTGCGTACATGCGTGTGTAAATGCGTGAACACTACATGCATGCTCTCTACGCACGTGTACACGTGTGCTTGTGCACGTGTGTGCGTACTTGTGTGTGTATACGTGTGTGTGTGTGCATGCGTGCGTGTGAATGCGTGTGTACACTACATACATGCTCTCTACGCATGTGTACATGCGTGCTTGTGTGTGTGTACATGTGTGTGTGTACATGCATGCTTGTGCATGCGTGCGGGTGTACATGCGTGTGTGCTTGTGTGTGTGTACATGCGGTGTTTATACATGCGTGCATACATGCGTGTGTGCTTGTGTGTGTGTACATGTGTGCGTGCGTGTTGGGTTGATGGCTACCAGACGTATCTGTGTTGAGCGGTTGCCTGGCGCCTCATTCCAGGTCTCCTGTATGGAAACTGTTAGGAGGCTTACGTCAGCACAGAGCTCCAATCTTTCCACTCACACACACACACACACACATATATTGCTTCTTTTTGTCACTGTCGTCCTTCGCACTGTGGGTCCGCTCATGTTGAACAGGTCAGACACGTGGCTTCACCAGTCCTGTCCTTACATGACCCCGGGTGTAAAGAAAGAAATCATACTTTATTAATCCCCCTTCAGAAATTAATTCTCTGCATTTAACCCATCCCGGAAGGGCGCAGTGGGCAGCCACTCGTGCGGCCCCCGGGGTCCGACTCCAGATTGAGGCCAGGTCTGGTCAACAGCACTGACTGGAGGGTGAACCTGACATGTTTTTAGGATAGTAGGGGAAACCGGAGCTCCCGGAGGAAACCCACGCAGACACGTGGAGAACATGCAAACTCCACACAGAAAGGCCGGGTCGACTGGGGTTCGAACCCGGGGCCTTCTTGCTGTGCTATCCACTGGGCCACCGTGTAGCCAACCTCCCTCTCTCTCTCTTTCAATAAAATTGTATCTTTAGTTTTATTGACATGAACGTTCCAGTGACAATGTTGCCAAAATCATCAAACAAAACAAAAAAACAAATATAGTCTGTCAACAATGACAAAACACAACAACTCTCTCTCTCATGCTTTATGTCTCTCCAGGCTCTCTCCATCTGTCTCTCTCTCCCATGGTCGTGTGAGACTGGCCAGATGTGATGTTCCCCCCAGCATTTGGTACAAACAACACCGTCCGCTCCAGTGTTCCAGGGCTGTTCCTAATGACTTATGTGCCTGAAGTTTACTAGGCGACTAAAAAGTACACTCAGGAAACAGTCAAACATGAGCACAATAGATTTGTGAACCACTTTCGTGTTTGCGAACACACACGTAATAATAATACATGGTATTTTTGAGGACGCCTTTCAAGATACTCAAGCACCTTTAGCCTACATTGCAATATGAAAACAGTTGACTAGGCCAAGAGCTTTCATCTTAAATAAGTGTTGGGTTGGGGGAGACAAATGAGAGTGAAACAATGGGTTAAAGGTTATAGGAAACTTTGAACAGATTAACCATGTTCTAAATGCCACAGAAATAGCTGGCACCGATTTTTTTCCCCCACAGGTTTATATTTCGTATCTTCAGAATGATTAATGCTAGAAACCAACTTTTTTTATTCCTTTATAATCCTGACATTACACAGAAGAGATTGGTATATGGCTTGTGTTATTCGAAACACATCGCAGACCAGTGCAACATTCCCAACGCATAGATTCGGACAGCCCCATTGACAATGAATGACTTCCAGCGCAACGCAACGCATTGGACGAATTTTGTGGGCACCGGCTTTAGGGTTTTGAGGGTTTAAAAATACAATATGGTTATTGAAGAATGGGATTAATGGTTTCAAACTGTTCTTATACTGTAATATACACAATATTTAACATTTTATATTTCTATATGATAAGTTAAACTTATGAGTTAGTACGGGCATCTAGTAAGGATGCCCCCTGGGCACCTCCCTTGGGAGGTGTTCCAGGCACGTCCGGCTGGGAGGAGGCCTCGGGGAAGACCCAGGACTAGGTGTAGAGATTATATCTCCACACTGGCCTGGGTACATCTCAGGATCCCCCATTCAGAGCTTGCTAATGTGGCTCGGGAAAGGGAAGTTTGGGGTCCCCTGCTGCTGCCCCCGCGACCCGACTCCGGATAAGCGGGAGATGGATGGACAGACGTTTAACCGACCAGTAGGCCTATTACTGGTGCTGACCAACCAAATTAGAAAAGTTTTATTGACATGGCCGTTTTTGGGCTTCTGTACTCTGTTTCAATGGGTTTCCAAGCCCAAATACGTCCTTTACCAGACATAAATATGATGTAATCACATGAAAGGAGCACTGAATGTTGAAAGACTAGAGCGTATGTAGAGAATATACATTGATTAGGCTGCTATTGTATATGATATACACATATAGGCTATTAGTATTATTTGTTACCCCGTCGTCAGTTGCAGTACCTCCAATTATCCCTAGGGGCACGTGTACCTCCAGACATACGCACGCACATAGGAGGGAGACAGCTGTCATGTGCAGCAAATTCCGTAAAGGTGCAGTCAGTGATTCTGGAGAAAGCATGTTGATATTTGAACTCGACATCAAAACCAAAACACCTGTTTTCAGTAGGGTGCTCCTCAGAAGCTCCACCCCCACACATTAGACACATTGGGATAGTGTTGTGTGGTGCAGTTTGAAAAACTTTTTTTGTGTTCCCATTTACAGAGCTAGGGCTGTGTAGAAACACCAGATTATCGTTCCAGTGTATACACAGAGCAGCCAGACAGCTAACAGATCATAATGAGAGTTTCGCTGCATCTGACAAAAAATGTATTTGCTTACAATCGCTGACTATAGCTTCGGGGAAGAAAATGGCAAGGCCGGATCACCCTTGGTGGCTGTGTGCGCTCAAGCCTTGGTCTGGAAGGACGTCGCCGTCGGTTTTGCGCACATCATCTATCTGGAACGGAAATCAATTCTGATTACTCAGCCGGGTGTTGGGTAACCTGCTACTGCCCCCTGCTGTCGGGTGCTGGTCCGACGCCGCAGCTGCTGGTCTAGCCCGACGGCAAGGTGAGACATACACAATCAATAGTTTTGTTCCGGGAGTCACGGCAGCTGCTGACTGGAGATACGTGACCCTACACGGCTTCGGGTTTCGCCTGCAGCAGCTCCATTCACAGTGGGCATAAAAGCAAAACATGTGCATTTCTGTGTTTATATGTAATTGTATGAGACCTCGTCTTGACTGTGAATGGGTGTGTGTGCAGCCAATGTGCTGACTAGGGCAGCCATTGGTGCCCCCCCACATACACACACATACCCTCGCTAATGGTGGAAAACACTACAGCAGCACTCTCAGTTTCGACCCAACATCAGCCCCATCAGCACTCTGATCAGGTCCACACCACGCACTCGCACACGCACACTATTCCTGGGTAGACTGTCAAACCACACCACAGGATGGTGCACTGCTTATTATTTAATAATATTATTATAATTATTGTTGTTGTTTTTGATGTTATAGGTTATTTTTATGTTATGTTATTATTATTATTATTATTATTAGTAGTAGTAGTAGTAGTAGTAGTATTGTTGTTTATTGTTATTATTATTATTATTATTATTATTATTATTATTCATACTCATATAGTAGTATTATTAACATTTAATTATTATAATGTGATGCAGTGTTCCACATGGTTGAAGCTGCCTTTAGGACACTGAACAAGCTTCATGTAGCGTATGAGACCGTATCAGAGGTTTATCCACCAACACAATGCTTGCTGACTGGCCATGCAGTACATTTAAGTAAAAATGCTGACCATTGCATTTATACCAACACACATTTGGTACTGACCACTACGCATTGAACAATTGCAAACACACACACACACACTAGCGCACTCACACGCACAAACACATACACATATATGCGTAGTTGTTTATAACATTAAAGTTTGGTGATGCAGCATACGTGAACGAGCAAGGCCCACTGCTATATTGTAAATGGTAAATGGATGCATTTATAAAGCGCTTTTATAACCTTCAGGCCACTCAAAGCGCTGTACAGTATTTTGCCTCACACTCACCCAGTCACACACACATTCACACACCGATGGTGATTGCTGCCATGCAAGGTGCAACCAACCCCCGGGAGCAGTTAGGCATCTTGCTCAAGGATGCTTACAGGTAGGTCAACATTGGAGATATTGTCTTCAGTATGCAGTTGCTACTGAAACAGTACAGTGTTCGATCAAAAATGGATCAGTAAGATGCATGTAAGATGTAGGCCTATTTTGAGCTCGAGGTTCGGTGGGTTTGTGTCTGGGCTAAGCCTCTGATCTCGTCAAACTCTAAAAACGCCTCTGTGCACCACCAAACTTGGAGATTCTGTTAACGCAGCTCTTTTGCTAGCTAAGGAGAGTCAACTCAACCTGCTGCAACAAATGAATAATATGTTAAATAGTGTGATACATTCTGTATTTAGCCAGATATTAATTGCCATATTTAAGATTTAAGGAGAAAGTTAAGAAAATGTTGGTTTTATGTAAAGCGCATACTCTTGTGGGGGACAGGATGGTCTAGTGTCTGGGTGTTGGGCTACCAGCCGGAAGGTTGTGGGTTCAAACCCCAGTTGTTGACCTACCTGCAAGCATCCCTGAGCAAGATGCTTAACCCCTTACTGCTCCTGGTGGTTGGTCGCACCTTGCATGGCAGTGATCACCATCGGTGTATAAATGTGTGTGTGACTGGGTGAATGTCAGACAAAATACTGTAAAGTGCTTTGGATAAAAGCGCTATATAAATGAGCCCATTTACCCATTTGATCATCTAGTAATTTGTCGCTTATCTTGAGGACATTTATTATTTTAGCAATTAATATTTATTGGGTTCTATTAACTACTATTCTAATATCTAAATTACTCCCTGATTCAAATGTGTAGATTATTTAAAGAGTCAATCCAAAACAGAATGACTTCACACTCAGTAGACGTAGCAATGTTTTTTCTACAGTAACTGGAAGTGGTGCATGTTATTCCTTATTTCTCACAAAAATAAAAGTGAATATGTTTTTTAACTATTTGGAGGAATTGTGATGAAGATTATTTGTTGTGAAACTTTTAGAATTTCCTATTAGGACATTTGGTAAGAGTTATCTCAGACACATTTGTCCATGCAGCCCCTGGGTTTTCCCCAAGCCAGCACTGTGTGTGTGTGTGTCTGTCTCTTATCATTTATCAGAATCACATGTGCACAGTAGTCACTGCGTCTGGCTGAACATGACTACATGTCTGCCTGGCCTGAACCAGAGAGACCTCTGTGTCTCTTCTACAAATGTGTGTACTTTACTAGCCTGGCTCCGCCCGACTACAGCTCTCAGCAAATGTTTTTTAGCTGAGTTAATAGTGTGGAAGCTCTGTTGGCGTTGATGCTTTCACATCAGCCACCCTGCTGGCGGCCCAATCAGGGTGGGGTGGTGAGATGACGTTGAAGTCCGTTGGTGGTAGAGCTAGATGAGGCAATCAGAACAGTTGTGGCATGCTGATTAGTTAAACGCTGCCAAAGGTCTATGCCAAGTATGGAGGCAAGGAGTCAGATATTGCTAGCTATTTGTATGCACCCTTTATCAAATTCACCAAGTATCTCCCCGCATGTACCGTTCTGACTGTGTTGAAAATGTAGGTAATACTTCTACACAGCCCTGTCTCCGTAAATAGCAACATAAACAAAGTGGCGAACACCGCTCACATCAACAAAGCCGCAGTACTACACTTTGCTTCAGTGTGTTTTGATGTGTAGAGCGGCGGAGGGTGATACTTCCCAATGGAGCGTGGCCAGACTATATTAAAGTATATAGGCTAGTACTTTACCTACTCAAATCGAGGCGTTAGTTGGGGTTTGCGTACGTGTTGTGTGCCTCGCATCAAACTCACTCCTATACCTCCTTCCAGGGTCTTTAATCTGCTTTGGATATTTCCTCATCTCCTGCAGTTAGCATCCAGTCTCTCAGTTCAGTTCAAGAAATGCTTTATTGGCATCCCTCTCTCTCTCTCTCTCTCTTTCTCTCTCTCTCTCTCTCTGGAGCCAGGTAGGTCTGCAGACACACGTAATGCGGCGGTTATACTACTGACTCACACACTGAGACAGCAGCCGTCAGTACGGAGCCAGAGATGACACACACTCACCCACACACACATACACACACACACACACATACGCACACACACACACACACACACACACACACGCACGCACGCACACCAGACTGCGTGGTGCCAACTATCTGAAAGCCGGTCACAACAAGCGGCCATGCGCTGCTCATTATGCGATCATTACTGAGCCACTGGAAACCAACACATTAGCCAGTGGTGAGGTCAGACTGCTAGCTGTAAACGTATTCAGCATTACAGCTAGCAGGAGCACATCACAGTGCAACAGTCATGCCTGGTGTAGTGAAATGATTTGTCTCATTGTGCATACTATACTGGACTACACACTAGGCTAATTTCATGCCACAATTCTCCTGGCTAAAATTATTGCGATAGACACAATTATCGCGATTCGTGATTATTTATAATATTTTTAATAAATTCTTAAATGCTTCTGTTACCGAGGTCCCGTTTGTCCTCCGAGAACCAAACCCCTCTTTCCTGTGTGACAGCGGACGCTCTACAAGGTCTGTGTCATCAGAGCGTCCTTTGAGGTGTCGGAGAGTGAGGATTACGTAACGCTTTACCAGAGAGCATACACTTCTACCACCTCTGGTGCTAGGTGGGGTCGTGAGTCTCTGGCACTGTTATTTTGGGGGTTGCGAGCTGAAAGGTTTGGGAACCCCTGGTGTATACAATGTTTTAACTGTTAGTAAAGATAATGGCATCCTGAGCAGACTACGACATACTCCGTCTGTGTGTGGTGTAGTCCGATCTCTTCTGTTCTTAGTTGACATAGTTGGGCTATGATCAGTCCGCTTCTTAGGTATCTAAAGGTTGCAGCTTCAGAAGTAGCAATGACATCAATAACACCATAAAACAGCCAAGTCCGTACAAGACCTTTATTCAAGAGCTCTGTCGCAGCTTCAGAAGTAGCAATGACATCAATAACACCATGAAACAGCCAAGTCCGTACAAGACCTTTATTCAAGAGCTCTGTCGCAGCTTAGAAGTAGCAGTCACATCAATAACACCATGAAACAGAGCTCTGACAAGCAAAGATAAGGTACATTCTTATATGTGGGTCTGTCCCACCTAGTGTGGTGACGTGTTTATACTGTAGTTTGTCTATTTGTGAGTACAGATCCTACTTTGGTGCTGGTTGCTAAGTTAAGTTTACTATTTCAAGGCCATTCATGCTGTCTTACTTTTGTTCCCCTAAAGTACAGCAGTGCATTGCTAGCAGTAATATATGAAATATAAAAGGGCATTATTTACCGATATGTGCACGCTATAATCAGAAAACCTTATCTGAAACATAATATGTGACATAACTCAATGAGCAGGTCGGACGTTAAACTTGCAATGTGGAAAACTAAACGACACTGGCTGTTTACAGGTCTTGCAACTCTGTATAATTTGTAAACTACGGTTACTGATTAAAATGAATGTTTAATATTAAATTATAAATCACTGCATTATCATTGCACCGGAAATTACAGAGACATTGTTGTGAGTGTCAATGCGAACAGCCAATGGTTATCGACAGTATTACTTCTCGAAAGCCTGAGAGTCCCGTCCCAGCGCAGAGTTGTCTATGTGACGTAGTGCTAATGAACGGAAGAGGCTGAGACTAGTGCATGTATGGCCCATGGAGCACTTGTTTTGGTCTGAGATGCTGGTGTGCTTAGTGTGACATCTAGAGGTGGAAACTCATATATTACCACTTTAAGGTCAGGGATGCCCTTTTATACTGGCAGCTTAAGTGAAAGTACTGTATGGATTATATATGTATTATTAGCATCACAGTACACACATATGTAAACAACCACCACCTGAATTTATTTATATAGATAAAGAAAACCAAATAATAAATATGTATTATATATTTTTATTTATTTATTTAAATATAGATAAATAAAAGATGAAATATGAGGTCATTAAACAATGTATTTTTTCCAATGTTTTCTTTATGGGCTAGACTGCGTTTTTATTTACTTTTCTTTCTGTTTCTATAAAGATAATTCAAATATGGAATATATATTATTATTAATATATTAAACTAGAAGGGTCAATAAACATCAGTTGCTGCGGTGGGGGGACTTAAACCATCCGGTTTGAAATTCAGATGAACACCTTCAGATAAACACCTTCAGATGAGCACCTTCAAATGAGCACCTTCAGATGAACACCTTATGGCATTGATGGGAGAGGTGAAATATCAACAAGCTTTCTCAATAATGACCAACTATACTGTATACAGTACCTTTAATTTGCTTATTTACTAGTTTACAAAGTTGCAAAGTGCTGTATATAACCTAATTGAGAGATTATTTGCTACAATTTGTGGAGGCAATGAGTTTTCACAGTGGTTAAAGAAATGTAATCTGATCATAGTTTAATCATTACAAATCCCTAATCAATATGGTTAAAAAGGTTCTATCTAGGGAGCAGGTGAATGTAAACGAACGGAAGATAGTTTTTCTCTCACAAACTGCGCCTGGATGCTAAATCCCTTCCTGTTGACAAGGGGATGGATTTCAGGAAGTGACCTTGACTAGCACAGACGCGCACTGTAGTACACTGTGTGCGCTCTGTTTCTTTTATTTTTTATCGCGTCTCTGAGTGCCAGCCAGGGCTTATTTGACAATGACGTCAGTCCTACCGAGTCACGTGGAGTAATAATAATATTATAATATTGTTCATGTTAAAAACTGTCACCTTGTAGCAACCCAAATCAGTAGGCTTACAATAATTTAACAGCTATGTGTCTATGTGTGTTTGAGACCTTTGCACAGTAATGTGCACTTCTCTTGACAACACAAAACGTGTAGGCGTAATATTCCATGCCGGTATGTTGTATTGATGCGTTAAAAGATGCAAACAACGTCCCATTCCACCATCTAGTGGACATTTAATGTTATTACCTCAGACTGTCAATCGTTGCTATAACTCCGCCTCCCACTAAAACGATTGGTGACCACCGCGGTACTGGTGGGCTGTGAATGAACCAATCGTGTGGTTCTGCCTCCTGTTAACAGGGCTCCTGTCTCAATGGCCTCTCACTTGCTTATTTATAGAGTCGCGATCATCCAGAGTGAGGCGAATACGAGACAGAGAACATGAAGATAAGAGGAGCATTAATAGTGTTATTAGTTCTTTGTCAGGCCACCATATTATGTAGAATGGCATAGGGAGGGGCTCCAGTCATCTCTGCAAGGGAAAATGATATATTGATAGGCTACTCCAATTGCAAACCGCAGCTGTCTAATTACTGGTTTTCTCACACAAGAATGAGGGGTTGTTGGAGGGGAAATAAAATGATTGAATGTGTGATGAAAGGACTTTTGAATAGGCTACACGCCGCTGGAAATAGTTGGTGTTCTCCGGTTTGAAACCCTCCGTTTTGGAATAATTTAATGAAAAGGTGTAATTTTGCATAATGTATCTTGCAATCACAACACTGGCCCTATACAATTAAAATTTGTGTTTGACATGCATGTTCTTTAATGTCATAATTTAGGTCTATTGTTAATATATGAATAAATTATGATTTATTTGTCAAGATGAACCTATTTTAAGTAACTGTCTCAGCAATGCTCCAAATGTTCTCGTTCCGCCCAGGTGCGCATCTAGCGCGGTTTAATCATTTCCCACGTAGGTTTTGAGAACGTAAAGACGAAAATGGAAACGAAATTAAAACTGCTTCGACCAGGTGACAGTTGGTAACGCCCCAAACTGTGAATCATGATCTCACAGTCATGTTTAGGCTACCCAGTTAAAAACGGCCTATTTAAGTGCAGTTAGGTAATCATTTATTGATGACGTTTTGTGTCACGATATGCTATTCACAATAGCCTATTTTAGCACAAAGACAGTTTATGATTAAAGAGAAAGGCTGACATATTTGACATTACATTTTTTTTCATGCAATTATATCCTACGGTTGTAATAGTATTTCTTCTAGAAATACATTTAATCTGCTTTTACTTTCTAGACGACGTAACATCTTAGATCAAACAGACTCGTAGTCACCCTAAAATAACATGCACGTCGTCCCACAACAAATAGCATATAGTAACCGAAGTATGCATGCATCTGACCCATATCGTTGCCTATAGCCCTAGGCTTATCCCAATATGTCCACACAGGTCTGCTGCGCGATGTGCGCACAGAGCTATGTGCGTTTCGTACGCACATGAAGGGGCCGCTCTATGTTTACTTCCGGACTCCGTTTGAGACTCGTTCAGAGAGCAACGGCAGCGGCTGAGGTAATACTGTAGCCATACAAGGCTTCAAGACAGAGGGTACCGCGCTTGTCCGGCGGTATCCCGACAGCCAACTAGGTCGGAGCGTCTGCGGCGCGGAGGCATTCCGGACGCCGACGGAGAGTCACCCCACAGCGCAGACGAGCACAGTGCGCGGCGGGGTTAAGTGTGCCGACAACCGCTGCCCTGCTCTCGACTTCCGAGCTCAAAGTCACTCAATGGTGCACCATCGCTACGAGCTAACTGACTGAGCACCGATTGACTTGACACCGTCTGTGTTGCTGCTAGTCCTGGATCTGAGCTAGCCGCGAAGCAAAACAACCCACAGTCTTCCGAGTCCTCCAAGTTTCAGACCCAGCTGGCGGGAGAGTCCGGGTCGGCAAGCGACAGGGCTTGGGCCGAGACGGGCAGGAGCGAAGGTGGTGGCTGGATAAAGTAGGGGTCGCTTCAATCTCTTGGTGGATTTATCCCCTGCCAGCTAACGTTGAGCTAAGCACGCTACAAATCCCACCATGGATTGGTTAATGGGGTGAGTACTTGCTATCTTTGCTAGGTAGCTCGCCACAGCCATAGCCGTGGTAGGTCTGCTACCCGTCACGCTGCTGTCACCACCGAACTGATGGACACACACCCTGTCGTGTCGCTCGCTGTCAAGAAATCACTTTTATTATTACGTTAGCTCATCTACTAGCCTGACTAGCGTATCTCTGCTAGGGTAGCATTGTAGGTGGCACAGCTCGCATCCTTCTCATTTTTCAATTGTACACTGGTGGTGCTACGTCTGACCAGCCGATATTTTGGGCATCTCCGTGGCCTGTAGCTAACAAGTAGTACGAAAGGCTACTAGCCAGCTATGGCATCGCCCAGATAAGGTCGCGACAATATTTATGTAAGCAGGTTTGCTGGTCAAGCAGTTTATATTTCTGGCAACATTTTGCAGAACAAAGTGGTAGGCGTCATCTGCCAGTCTATGGCGCTATCAGGAATATACCAGTAGAACTGTGGCTATTTCCTTTGCAAGGTGCGTCTTGTCGTGCAAGCTTCGAGATGCACCGTCTTTAGCAGCAGCTGTGCTAACCCGGAGCTAATTGGCTAGCAAACATGGGTTAAAGGCATTCATTACATGATAGTGTGCCATCAGCTAAATACAGTATTATAATCGACGCTGGAGAGAGTGCGGATCCTTGTGGAGAAATTGTTTGTAGCTGTTACTACAATTACAAATTACTACAGAAGTGTTTGGACTTTGTAGAACCAGCTGGAGTGGACTGGTGTATGAGAAGTGTCCACCTGACCTGGTTGACAATACTCTGTCAGGCTACGACGGCTCCTGTTTGGTGGTTATTTTGAAAACAACACATTTTCTCGCATTACATCATCTGTTGGTACAGAGTTATGTAAACCCAGGCCATAGCCCAGTCAGAATCGTTTTTCTTGTCTTTGCATATATTTACAATGCAAGTTGTGTGTGTTTTTTTTTTTTCTTTTTCTTGTTTTTTCCTTTTAAACACACATGGTAAGCCAGCCCTGTCACATCATAGTGCCAAACATTTCAACATATTGTTCTGCCAACTTCTCAAAACTGTTATTTGTGATTTATCATGAAGGCATTTGACTCTCACATCAAGAGGTGCCAGTCTGGCCCTTCTCTACTCAAAGTTCTTCTTCACAGCTTGACATTATTTTGGCACAGAGAAGACCATGACACCTCTGTGTAGTCCCAGGGGAAATGCCAGCTGCTGTCAGTGTGAATGAATTGTTTCATTTTATTCCAACCTTTACTTAAATCGTCAGCAATGCTGGGAAAGATTGTTGTTGTTTGAATCTATCAAAACTAAAATACTCTTGCCTTCATTGCCATGAGGTGCTCTCTAGGAACTCCGCCCGCTATGTTGGACATGCATTGCCAAGGCTAGTGTTGTTGTGTGGTGCTGTGTGCACCACTTTGTGGTCCTATTTACAGACCAGTGTGGAATAGTGCTGGGGCGATTAGTCGACGTCACCGATTACGTAAATACGTCGATTTGCAAAAAGAACTGTCAACTTGAGAATGCCTACCTAGAAAATGTATACTCGGATCTGACTATGAGAGGCAGCAATGCGCTGTGAACGCGCCCAGTCAGAAAAGGACCAATGTGTGTAGCACTAGCATCATGGTGTGTGTGTAGCCTACCTACCCTAATACATCTACTGATGTCTCTGTAGATCAACTGGGCCTGGGCATAAGACCACGGCGTGGTAAATGCTAGGCCAGCAGCATTCAACAATGTTAGCAACACTGCTAGATGTAGCACATGACATGCATTTGTACTAAAGCGTCAACAAACGTTAGCATTGGGCAACGCAGTGAAAAGCGCTCCACACTACACACGAACACGGATCTGCTGAAGCTTCGTGCCCATTGTACGCCACACAGCTCCGCTTATCTGGTGCGTTCGAACGCGCTGTCACACGGCATGCTGGAACAGCGGTGGAGGCTTCCTTCTCCGTCTTATTATAGACTATAAGCAATATAGCCAACTGGTCGTCAAGCATTGTGCTTTGTTTTTACCCCTGCTTCCCTCTTGCTCTACAATCTTACAGTGTTGTCAAACATTAACTGGTAGGCCATATTACTCCTTGTGTTGTCATAGAGGTCTGATTCTACAGTATATCTGAACTGTCCTTAAACGGCCTAACATGAGTCTGTGTAGTAGGCCTATGTGCTCGGCTGTGTGCTAGTGTGTTAGTCTACTGACATTTGATTCAGACTGCAAGTTAGTGCTTCCTGTTCCAAACACGTTTTATTGTAAGGAGGGTCGGAGAGGGAGAACGAGCGGTGGAGGGAAGGGAGAGAAGTAAAAGGGGGGAGATAATGCATCTGCTTTGGTGCGTGCTAGATTTAATTATGAATGCACTCGTTTTAGTTATTGCTGTTACTCAAATTGCACACATTTTACTGTAAGATGATTTTGTTGGACTGCTAAGCTTAAGGTTGCACAATGTTTTGGTATTCCTGAAATGGACTTGTATTTCACTTTATTTTGTTGTTTGATAAATGTATAATACAATTCCCTTTTAACAAGCTCTTGCAGATTTACTGTTAAAGAATGTTAGAGATTTTAATTAAAAATATTAAAACCAGTTAAAGGTGTAGTTAGTGATTGTAAGATAATACACTTTTTGTGTATTATTTTACAAGTTAAGTTAAGCAAACAAGTTAAATTAAGCAAATATCTGCTCACGGCTAGCTTCCCATTCTCTGCCCATAATCCGGTGTTTCTACACTGCCCTGGCTTTGTAATAAGGAACACAAAGTGGTGCAGACCGCACAACACTGTGTTACCAATGTGGGGGACAAAGCGTCTGAGGAAGCACCGTATGGCTTTGAATGGATTTCTAGATGATTTAGTTGTTCGATAATTTAAATAATAATAAGAAATAATAGTTTGGTACAGCACCAGTGTTAGTTTAGTTGCAGCTTTTTGTTAAATTCACCAAATATCTCCTCGCTGTCCATTATCTTAGCGTTCCCTGTGTGTGCAGACAAAATAAGTTGGTAAGCATTCTTGAGTAGGACTGACTACCACAGCCAGGAGGACCCTGGGAGGCACTGGGACGGGGAAACAGCAGGCTCCCTGACTGCTGGAGGAAGGTGTATGAAGCCCACCGATGGAGACACACATTCTGGGACGCAGACTGTGTGCGTGCTGCTTGAGGGAGGCTCAGCCTC
Source organism: Forbesichthys papilliferus (assembly GCA_025399855.1). Lineage (NCBI taxonomy): Eukaryota > Metazoa > Chordata > Actinopteri > Percopsiformes > Amblyopsidae > Forbesichthys > Forbesichthys papilliferus. The sequence goes on from JAODOY010084341.1 coordinate 14,301, forward strand.
TTCCCTTCATCAGCACCACGTCACCTAGGAGACCGTCTCTAGTCTCAGCCTCTTCATCAGCACTACGTCACATAAGAGACCGTCTCTAGTCTCA
>JAODOY010084343.1:0-14392 GCA_025399855.1 Forbesichthys papilliferus
GATATTAACAATAAAAACGATATTAATAATAATGATAATCATAATAATAACAATGTTAATAATGATGCTAATAATAATAATAATAATAATGATAATGATAATATTAACAATAATAATAATGATAATAATAATAATGATATTAACAAAATAATAATGATAATAATAATAGCAATAATAATAATGACAATAATGATATTAACAAAAATAATAATGATAATAATAATGATGATAATGATATGAATAATAATCATTATAATTATTATTATTATTATAACTCATTGGTGCTGTAACATCATTATATAACATAATTACTCCATAATATTATAACATCTGTTTATAATAACATATATTTTCTAATTATTCATTGATGCTGTAACATCATTATATAACATCACCATTATGCCTTAAAATAAAATAATATATTTATAATAACATATCATATTTTAAAATAACTAATTGATGCTGTAACATTATTTTATTATATAACATTATATAACATAACATTTCTAATAACATTTTATGATAACCCATTTATGCTGTAACTTCAATAAATAACATATTAACATCATATCTCCTTAACATTATAACATTTGTTTATAATATATATGATTTTAAAATAAATAATGTATGCTGTAAAATAATGTTTATAATAACATATATTTCAAATAGATAATTGATGCTATAATATGATTATATAATATAACATCTTACATTAGAACGCTACATTGTCTCTACATCTATTTATAATATTGTCACAACCACACACAACCCTTATTTGTTGTATATGTGTCAGTGTGTCTTGAGGCTGGTTCCCATCCCTTATTTCCCATCCTGGTCTCTTAGTGATGATTGTCTCTTTCATTCCACCTGTGGGTTAGGGTTACCATATAACCCTAGGGTTAGAGGTAGGTTAGGGTTACCATATAACCCTTGTTCCTCCCAGGTGTTTATAGTTGCTAGTTCCTCATGTGTGTTACATTGTCTGTTCCAAGCTTTTCCTTGGCCATGACTAATGTATATCTCTGTTTATTTATGTATGCTGTTTGCCTGTTGTCTGACCTTGGCCTGACCTTGGCCTGACCTTGGCCTGACCTTGGCCTGCTACCGTTATGATTCTTCCTGTCCCTGTTCATGATGCTGCTTACTACTTGTAAATAGATCCTGGACTTCAACTGTTTCTTGTGGTGTCTGCATTTGAGCCCAAACCAGTACTTAATATTATAACTCCAATATATTTATATAACATTCCACCATTATGCATGTATGCTGGAACATTATATAACAAAATACATCCTTTACTCCTTGTAAAATAAATTAATAATAGCATAACATTCCAACATCACATCAAACATAACATTTGAACATAACAGTCTAACATAGTTCCTTGACTTCATAACACAGGTAGCGAATGAGGATTCCAGGCAGAGGAAGACGATGGATGGATTTCAGTCGCTGGATTCCCAGCAAAAGCCTGATCTTCAGCCTGCACAACTGCATGAGAGGCCGACAAGCAGCTGTAGGTGAGCCAGGAACTGCTTTAGTTTAGATGTGACTATATGTAGGACAGGATGTTACTGTATGTAAGACAGGATGTTACTCTATTGTAGGACAGGATGTTACTGTATGTAAGACAGGATGTTACTCTATTGTAGGACAGGATGTTAATGTAAGTAAGACAGGATGTAATCAAGGCATTACACAGATCACACTCCTAGGCCCCGTATGTCATCCAATCAGTACGTACTGGCCTTACCTTCCCTTATTAGTAACTTGGTGTTTACATACTGGCCTTAACATCCCTTATTTGTCAATTGTGTGTATACATACTGGCCTTAACTTCATATTAGTAATATGTGTGTTTACATACTGGCCTTCCATAGAATGTGCTGCCAGGCTTGGCGTTCCAGATGTTGCATCAGACGGGAGCACAGCTGAATGTGACCCACATAGTCCAAAAGTAGTGAGATGACTGGGCCAACTCGATTGCAAATGGAGGGGTTGGAGATAGCTTCACAGAACTAGGAATACACTTCAGGTTAGTGGGTCTGTCTGACTAATCTTAACAGTGAAAACAACATTTTAGCACAGTAAGCATGTAATGCTGTGTATGCATGTTATATCTAGTATGTAGTATGCAGTATGTATACTGCAGTATGCATACTGCATTCTAAATATAACATGCCTACACAGTACCAGGTATGTATTTCTAGTATCTACATACACAGTGTGCATATTATATATACACAGTGTGCATACTAGATATACAGTGTGCGTACTATACACACACACAAACACACACACACACGCACACACACACACACACACACACACACACAAACAGTATGCATACTATATATACAGTGTGCATACTAGATATACAGTGTGCGTACTATACACACACACACACAGACACACACACACACACACAAACAGTATGCATACTATATATACAGTGTGCATACTAAGTACACAGTGTGCATACTATATATACAGTGTGCATACTAAGTACACAGTGTGCATACTAGGTACACAGTGTGCATACTATATATACAGTGTGCATACTAAGTACACAGTGTGCATACTAGGTACACAGTGTGCATACTATATATACAATGTGCATACTAGGTACACAGTGTGCATACTAAATGCCACCTGCACGCAGCGCCTGACAGCGGGCTCCTCTGATTGGCGAACGTCGGGCCTGAAGGCCGGGTGGGCGTGGCCTCCGTAGGTGCAGCTGAAGCAGGCATGGGCGTCACAGCCGTGGTCCAGCAGCAGCTTGAGCAGCGGCAGGTTGTCCAGGCACAGCAGCAAGGGGGAGGGGAAGGTGGAGGGGTGGGTGGACACCTGGGCGTGGACGTCCGCCCCGGCCTCCAGCAGCAGCCGCACCATGTCCTCGCTGCCCTGCCGCACCGCCACCAGCAGCGGGTGGAAACGGTCCAAGCTGGGGCTGGCTCCGACCTGCAGCAGCATGCCAGCAGCCTTCAGGTTGTCGTTGGCGACGGAAAAGTATAGCGCGGTGCTGCGGCGGTCCGGGTACATCTTGGAGCGCTCCTCGGAGAGCTGGGCGTCGGCGGCGAAGCCGTGCTCCAGCAGCAGCTGCAGGATGTTGTCTCTGTTCCTCTCGGCAGCGATGTGGAGCGGGCTGATGCCACTACGCCACACGCAGGGCCTGCTGGTGACTGGCAGCAGCATGGAGATGAGGCTGCATTATGAAGCACATGCTCAGTATGGTTGTTAATAATGCTAGTATTACTGTTAATAATGCTAGTATTACTGTAAATAATGCTAGTATTACTGTTAATAATGCTAGTATTACTGTAAATACTGCTAGTATTACTCATAATAATGCTATTATTACTGTTAATAATGCTAGTATTACTGTTAATAATGCTAGTATTACTCTTAATAATGCTGTTATTACTGTTAAAAATATTAGTATTATTGTTAATAACACATTGTTATTAGCAGTATTATTCATAGTATTAATACTGGTAATATTATTGTTGTTAGCAGTATTAATAGTGGTATTAATACTGGTAATATTACTATTGTTATTAACAGTAGTATTATTAATAATAATAATAATAATAATAATAATATATTAATAATAACTATAAATAATACTGATACTATATTGGAGACTGGCAGCAGCATGGAGCAGATGCATGCTTAGTATTGTTAATACTAGTATTACTACTATAACTAATATTACTAGTATTGCTACTATTAAACCTATTATTGCTACTATGCTACTATGCTACTAAGGATAATAAGGCATCCCATAATGATGGTATTCTCACTGTGTGCGGCCCTTCTGCACAGCCACATGTAACGGCAGCAGGCCGGCCTTGGTTGGCAGGTTGACGTCAGCATTCAGCAACAGTAAAGTCTCCACCACTGCCACTTGACCGTTCTTACAGGCCTCATAGAGGGGTGTGGCTCCATCCCCCGCCTGTCTGTTGATGTCAGCACCTGTACGCACCCACAGTATGATGTTAGCACCTGTACGCACCCACAGTATGATGTCAGCACCTGTGCCCCATCAGCATGTCATCCACAGAGCTCAAGTCAAGTCAAAAGACGTCACGTCATGTCAACAACAAACCTTTCTCAATGAAGAAGTTTAAAACGTTGACGTGTCCATTCTGTGCTGCAGTGAACAGAGGCTGGATGCCGTACATGTTAGTGGTGTGGATGCTGGTGCCGGCCCTCAGCAGCAGCCTGCAGAGCTCCATGTGGCCGTGCCGGGCTGCCTCGTGCAGCGGGCTGGACCCCTGGCTGCAGCAGCGGCTCACCAAGGCGCCGAACTCCAGCAAGAGTTTGGCGATGTTGATGTCCGGCCTCTCACATGCTGGAACATAAAGCACAGTCCTGGAGGAGCTTGTTCTCTGCTAACGGTACCGAAAGCTGCTAACAAGCACCCAACAATCATAATGTTGAAAAATAAAAGTTACCTTACAGTGTAAATACTGTATGTATCTAGATTATTTTGATATCGTGGCCATTTTAAAATGTCGAACGATGGAGTTGGAAACAGCTGTATGGTAGACCTACTACATAAAGGGGTACATGGTTACCCTACTATTTCAAGGGTTATATGGTTACTCTACTACGCCGATGGCTGTATGGTTACCCTACTACATCAAGGATTATATGGTTACTACATCAAGGGTTATATAGTTACCATACTATTTCAAGGGTTATATAGTTACCCTACTATTTCAAGGGTTATATGGTTACTCTACTACACCGATGGCTGTATGGTTACCCTACTACATCAAAGATTATATGGTTACTACATCAAGGGTTATATGGTTACCCTACTACATCAAGGGTTATATAGTTACCCTACTATTTCAAGGGTTATACAGTTACCCTACTCTGTAATATAGTTACCCTACTATATCAAGGGTTATATAGTTACCCTACTGTATCAAGGGTTATATGGTTACCCTACTACATCAAGGGCTGTATAGTTATATGAAGCAACCAAACCTCCTTACCAAAAGGTCATGGAATCGATCTCCAATAAGCCTGGTGTACCTGGAAGCATCCTAGTCTCCTAGTCTCCTAGGTCCTAGAGATCCTACAGCTCCTAGATCATAGTATCCTAGTCTAGAGCAGTAACAAGCCTGATGTACCTGTAGGCATCCTTTAGGAAGATCAGTGTAACACAAACATATTTCATACATACATCAATTATATCTGGAATTATTTCCAGCAATTAGTACATATTCACTATTCTGTGTACATGTTGCCTGGGCTGTAAAGCCAGATAAAATACATTTAGTTAGTTTATTCTGCAATACTCCTTCAACATCTAACTTGAGGGTAGTGGAGGAAACCTTTAAATAGAGGCGTCTCTCTCTCTTTGTTGGCGATGTTGGGATCAGCTCCGCCCTGCAGAAGAACCTCCACACAGGAGACGTTTCCTCGTGCCACTGCCAGGAGGAGAGGCGTCTGGCCGGCCAGGCTGCGCTGGTCCACCATGCTTGGCTGGGCTGCAGGGCGGGACCAGGTGGTCACACAGCAGCACAGCGGTGAGGTGTGTAGTGGAGCTCTGACCCTGACCTCTGACCTCTTGTGAGGATCCTGAGACACTTCATCTGGCCGTAGTACGCTGCCTCGTGCAGGGCCACCCAACCATCAGAGTCGGCCTGGCAAAGGGTGCTGCAGTTCTTGTTCACCAGCCTCAGCAGAGCATTTGAGTCGCCCCTGAAGATGAGTGCCTGGAGGGGAGCTACGTCCCTGTAACACGTTAGACACACAGGTTACGTGACACAGGGTTAGCCATGTCCCTGTATGTGACACAGGGTTAGCCATGTCCCTGTAACACGTTAGCCACGCCCCTTTACGTTAAAAGCAAGTATACTGCGGGCTTTAGGGTTAGGCACCTTTCACATAGAAACATATTCACCATGTAACAGATAGGTCACATGAAATACATTCATCATGTTACACAGAAACACATTCTACATGTAACAGACAAGTATTTAAGACATACAACACTAAACTATACAATCACATGTAACAGAAACATATAATGCATGAAAAGATGCAAGTAAAGGCTCTTACGTTTTCACTGAGGGACATAAGAATGTTGGGGGTCTGTTGAAGTTGTAGGCTGAAGTGGGATCTGATTCGTAGATGTGTCTGAATGGAGCAAGGTTTAGCACTCTGGGATTTACCTGCATTTGGTTAGATATAGGGTATGACTGTGTAGGGTTAGGGTTCGATGTAGGGTATGTCTGCGTAGGGTTAGGGTTCGATGTAGAGTGTGTCTGCGTAGGAGGTGAGTGTAGGCTTCGTTCTATAGCTAGCTGCATCATCTCTTCATCAGACAGAACACTGTAGAGGCTGTAGTCTTCCAAGCAGGCTCCAGCCATACTGACTGCCATGTTGAACCACTGGAGGGAATAGGGAAGTTATGTCCCAACTGTGCATATTGAACCTTTGCATGTTGATGCTTTTGTACTGTGTCCGGAATATATGAGAGATTGCGTCTATCCCAGTACTTTCTGCTGCTAGTTCAACTATAGGCCAGTTTAAATATTGTGCACATTAAAATAAATATGTTTCTGTGTAAATGTATTCAGTATATCAAAAAGCAAAAATGTATTATTATAAACGTATCTGATAAACCAGATTTTTAAAGCAACAGCACATTTTGTCAAATATAAATACAATTTTAGTGTATTGTTTTCAAACAAGACCATTTACTTATGTTGAATAGACTTAGTAGTTATTACTTAGTAGTAGTGTGGTCTGGTGTACAGGAAGTGACATCAGCATTTATTATTTCACAACCAATCGTGATCTTCAAACAAAGCAGCAAACCGTTCTATTACTGACCACGGACAACTGCTTTTACGCATGAGGTATACTTTAACATATAAAGACCTTATTTATAGCGCCTGACCGTGACCCAGTTTAAAGGGTCTGCTGAATGTCTGCTGGGTAGAAGGTCGTCCTCTGGCTTGACAACAAGCTATGTTTTACAGTCCATGTTTTAATTCTAGCACACTGCAAAGACAGAACATTTTTGGTATTTGTATTTGTATTATTTTTTATTTTATTAAATATACTGTTTACTGCAGAACAAACAAAATACTACATTAATGTCACACATTTCCCAAGCAAATTATTCTAAATGTACATATGCATCAAACATATACTACATGGTGGCTCTCTGCAGCCGAAGTTAGTCAACCAATCAAATGTAGTTGTTTTATAGGTTTACTGAAATCTTACTAAAACACTTGACTCACCAGTAAAGCCAGTATGTTAAATAGACTCACCAGTAAAGCCAGTATTCTCTAGATAGACTCACCAGTAAAGCCAGTTTGTTAAATAGACTTACCAGTAAAGTCAGTATGTTCTAGATATACTAACCAGTAAAGCCAGTTTGTTAAATAGACTCACCAGTAAAGCCAGTATGTTCTAGATAGAATTACCAGTAAAGCCAGTATGTTCTAGGTAAACTCACCAGTAAAGCCAGTATGTTCTAGGTAGAATCACCAGTAAAGCCAGTATGTTAGACTTACCAGTTAAGACAGTATGTTATATAGACTAACCAGTAAAGCCAGTATGTTCTAGGTAGACTCACCAGTAAAGCCAGTATGTTAGACTTACCAGTTAAGACAGTATGTTCTAGGTAGACTCACCAGTTAAGACAGTATGTTCTAGGTAGACTTACCAGTAAAGCCAGTACGTTCTAGGTAGACTCACCAGTAAAGCCAGTATGTTAGACTTACCAGTTAAGACAGTATGTTCTAGGTAGACTCACCAGTAAAGCCAGTATGTTCTAGGTAGACTCACCAGTAAAGCCAGTATGTTAGACTTACCAGTTAAGACAGTATGTTAGATAGACTAACCAGTAAAGCCAGTATGTTCTAGGTAGACTCACCAGTTAAGCCAGTATGTTAGATAGGCTCACCAGTTAAGCCAATATGTTCTCACAGCATAATGACATGCAAGTCTACTGAGTTGTGGTCATACTCACTGTCTGACACGTGCACACCACACACACACACACAGATAGACACACACATACAGACAGACAGGCCCAGCAGGCATGGCAGGGTTTAATCACAGGTGAATCAGTGTCGTGGATCGAGGCTGAACTGCCGGTGAACCGCTGGTGAACACGGTTAAACATTGTTCTATTGTATGGTTGAGTTTCTCGTTGAAACAACAAATGACATTATTTCAACCACATTTCAATGTTAAACATCATCACGTAAACCAGCTGTGGTCAGAGAGAGAAGAGAAAGACAGAATAAATCCTCCTTTGTGATCAATGTTTGAATTATTAGTGGGTTTCCCAAATATTAATACAATAAAAAGATGGGTTTTTAATTTGAATAATCACAAGTCTAATATTTTGTTAATTATTAAATAAAGTATATTATAATTATTATTAATAACAAATATATAATCACATTGTGAGAATGTATTAAGCATTAGATCATGAATTTACACATAATAATAATAATTATTATTATTATTATTATGTTTACCAGAGTCACATGCTGCATATTGATACTGCCTCTTATCATATAACACTGAAAACACACAAGTCTATTTTAATCTGAGCACTCAGCATCTGCTAGATGTGCTGAATGGTCATTGAGAACAGATGTATTAAAGCACAAGAGGGTTTAGTAGCAAGCCTATGGTACTCTAGATTATACTAGTCACTACCTAGTCCTAGAAGATAAACAGGACTAGATTATTCTGGGAGTTATTGTCTTTAATATAAAAACATGAATCTCAGCAGGGTTTGTTAGAAAAAACAAAGTGCATTTAAAGTAAACCATACAGGCCTAAATATAAGCCTAAAAAACAAAATATCTAGGCCTATAGGCCTAACCAAACACATAAATAATATTTAGAATAGTCTTATAAACACAAATATGTTCGTTTTACGACTTGTATTATGGTCTTCATATTGTTTTGAACAGCGCCACCTGCTGGCTTTCTTCTTCTTCTTTAGACTTTGGGCGTTTGTCGCCACCTCTTGGCTGGGCGTGTCACTATTTTTGTTTGATCGCTGCGCAGTTTCTATAGATCAGATAGCGGGTCCAACACCTTCAATTGTAGTTATCATAAGGACGAATAGCAACGTTTCAACAAATGTGAGTAAAATATAATATTTCTGTTTTATATGCGTTCATTTCATATAGGCCTGGACTGACTGTTATGAATCGAGGTTTGATGATGATTAGGATGAAACAATGATGATACAAAAGCTTATTATCATCATGTTTATTAAATAAACACACAGGACGTGCTGGAAACATGCTAACATAACAAAACATACAGGGTTGAGCTGATGATTTGCCAAATATGCTACTGGACACGCTGTAACGGATCTAATGTAATGGAATCTAATGTGATCTAATGTAGGCTAATAGGGAATATCATGTAGACAGTACCGTAGCGAGTTATCTTCAGTAGCCTATAGGCTATAGTTTATACTACAATGCCTCTGTAAAGGCTATCTGCTACTGTTGTGTTGCTGTGATATCATGTCATGTATCACAATTGAAAAGATGAAACCTATAAATAAACCATCAGTGAGATAGCTATCAATTATAGCATTAAAAAAAAAAAAAAACTAGTCTTCGGGTCATATTGACCCGTTTCAAAATTTCACTTAAAGAAAGATAATGGAAGGCGAATGTTTTTCAACCTGAAACGCAATGGCCTTGGCATATTTTATATAAAGAACATGTAAAATAAAAAAATAATTATGTAGTAGTATGCTACAATAGCCATTTACATTTATGTCATTCGATCTTCAGGTCAATTTGACAAATTTGTTCAATTTAACCAAATACACCCTGAAACATATGCCATAAGATTGCAATGGAAAATATGTATATTTCAGATAATGAGCATCATATAGAAAACCATTAATAAAGTAACCCCCGAGTCAGCCGCTGAAGGAACCCCACAAACAACTTGTGAAAAGCCACACAGTCAGCCATATGAGCTCCATAGCCATATGAGCTCCACAGTCAGCCATATGAGCTCCACAGTCAGCCATATGAGCTCCACAGTCAGCCATATAAGCGCCACAGTCAGCCATAAGAGTCTCAACAAAGCCAGCTGTGTGAGCCCTACAGCCATCCATAAGAGCCCCACAGAAAGCTGTACAAAGCAATTGCAATACCGCTCCCACTGCTCCGATTCTCTGGCCAATCTCGGTACTAATCCTCATCCCAACCGCTTCACACTTGACTGCGAACTGATCCAGTGAGTGCTGGAGGTCACGGACCGATGATGCCACAAGGACCACATAATCTGCAAAAAGCAGTGATGAGATCCCCAGGCTAGAATCGCAACCCCTCCCTATCACGACTACTCCTCGATATCCTGTCCATGAAAATCACAAACAGGATTAGTGCTAAAGCGCAGCCCTGCGGAGACCAACCCCCACCTGAAACGAGTCAGATTTACTGCCGAGAATCCGTAAACAGCTCACGCTTTGGACATACAGGGATTGGATTGCCCTTAAAAGGGACCCCCTCACCCCATACTCCCGCAGCACCTCCCACAGTATCTCCCAGGAGACCCGGTCTTACGCCTTCTCTAGATCCACAAAACACATGTAGGCCCCCTCCAGGATCCTTGCGAGAGTAAAGAGCGAGAGTAAAGAGCTGGTCCATTGTTTCACGACCAGGACGAAATCCGCATTGTTGTTCTTCAATCTGAGGTTCGACAATCGGCCGAACCCTCCTCTCCAGTACCTTGGCGTAGACTTACATTTCATATTATTGTATATTACAATGAGAAACGGCAGCCCTACACAAGGCCAAAAAAAATTTGATCTTTATAAACTGTGATATTTAGGAGAAAGAGTAAGTAAACAGTCAATGTCAGATAAATAAGACAAATATGTATTCTGAAGTGGGCTGCGTATATTAACAATTTGTTTGTCAAAACCTATTTTCTGGCCAGAAAATCACAGTTAATGACAGTTATAAGCCTATAATAATAAATATCTACTAAAGTTTGAGATGCTTAAAATAGAGTGTTGAAGTGCTTTTAATAACCATTAAACTAATGCATTAGTTTAGGCATTAGCTTGTCTACCCATGGCCCAAAGAAATTCTACAGAACCCCAGCAGCCAGAATCTGTATATTAGCTTATCTTGTGTGCTAATGTGATCTAATAAAATTATATATTAATTTCTGAATAGTAATACAAATGTGTATGCTAGCAAGCTGTACGCTAGCAAGCTGTGTGCTAGCCAGCTGTACGCTAGCAAGCTGTATGCTAGCCAGATGAGCTACAGCTGTATGCTAGCCAGCTGTATGCTAGCCCGCTGTATCCCAGCCCGCCGTATCCCACTTGAAAGGTGGAGCAGGGCACAGTTCGGTTGGAAGAGAAGTCATTGATGTGACAGTTGTTTGATTACAAACAGCATGGCAGCAAAGGGAACACTTCGGCAGAAGTGCATGATTATTGGAGATTAGGGCAGACGAGAGTATTCAGGAGCAACTGGATACAACACACAAGAACTATTTACTTACTCGTGGGTATCACAGAACCACTGAGCAGTGTCGGCAAAAGCTGATTAAACTGCGTGCTCAGTATCTGAAGGTACGGGATGCACTGTAAATCTGGTAGCTCGTCAGACATAAAAGACATATTCCAGTGGACCGATTATGTGTACAAAATAATTGCCCTGAAACAAAGTAGACAACCTAATGTTTTGGAGGAAGCGTGCCCTGGCCCTGAATGTTAACTGCAGTGTGAGTGTAGGCCAGTGGGGGGGGGGGCGACAATTGTGCTCGGGCACAGTTTAAGGCAACTGGGCCAAATGTGAGTACGCCCAAAGTTGGGCAAAACCATTTGGAAGGAGAGGGGTGTTCTGCTTTTTACTATGGTGCCTATTTTTCATGTTAGTATGTTACTACGTACTTACCCTGCTAAAACATCCAGGATAAACCAGCATGAATTCCATGCTGGTCCAGGTTGGTTCATACTGGTTAGTGCTGGTTCATACTGGTTAGTGCTGGGGTAGTGCTGGTTCATACTGGTTTGTGCTGGGGTAGTGCTGGTCTCGCTGGTATGCAAGCACACCAGAAAACAGCATGGGACGACTGCCTGAATACAGTCTGTGTGTCTAAATCATGAATGTAACACCACATGTTCCTTTAACAGACAGGAACCATGTTCTTGAGTGTTTTCCTGGGGAGCGTCTTGCTGGTCACGCTGCACCCAGCAGCAGCTCAAGTGACCAGTGTGGACCTGAGCAGCAGGATTGGAGACTTTGCGACGCGTTTGTATCGTGATGTTGCCAGTCGGACAGACGACAACGTCCTGCTGGCTCCCTTCAGCCTGAGCACAGGCCTGGCGGCTCTGCTGAGCGGTTCTGATGGAAGGACCCAAGAAGAGCTGGCCTTGGCCCTGGGGTTAACACCAGCAGATGCCCCCAACATCCCAGGTATGTCCAGAACAACAGAAGCATTCATAGCCACACAGAACCAACCATAACGCCACAGAACTAATGATAACCACCTAATTTTCTAGTATATTTTAACAGTTTTAACTATATTTTATACATTGTATATGTAACAAGGTTCTTTATGGACCAACTGGTTGCCCAGACACCAAAGTAGAGTCAGAAGCATATTAACGATTAATATACCATATTTATTCAATACAAGCTCAATTAAGCATATTAAGGTTGGGGTGAGCAGCTTACCACCAAAGCTAAAACATCCCAAAAAGGCAGTGAATTAAAAACTAGCACCCATGATGCACACAGCAACTATAAAACAAACACTACACAGCAATTTAGCACTGCAAAAAGGCCTAGTGGCGAGGCTACTGAACCCCAGCTGTAGCCAGCGGACACTGGGGTCATTCAAAATAGAATAATGTATATGAACTACTTTATTAATATTAAAAACTACTACAAAAGATATACAAAATGGTCTTGCTAAAACCAATGCACCCCCTAGCCACTGGCTGCAGCTCCCAGGAGAGATAGATGGGGTGCAGAGTCACAGGTAGGTCGGCCGCCCTGCCGGGGACTAAAAGAACAGTATAGAAAATGAATAAACCAAACACTACTAACCAACTGTAACCTAAACCGAAATAGCAAACCAGTTAACGTAACAGATCAGATCAGAACATCCATCCATCCATCCATCCATCCATCCATCCATCCATCTTACCCCATACCATACACAACCAGGGAACCTCCTCGAGCCTTAATTGGCATCCACATTTAAGCTCATTAAGCACATTTAAGAGGCAGCTCTTCTTCACCTCTGAGTCCAATGAAACACTCTAGCTCCCCCCACTGTACTAGAGCTGCAGTATGCCACAGTCCATGTTACATCTATAACAACAGTAACTATGTGTAACGGATTTGGTGGCATGACGGTAGCGCTGTGCAGCAAGTTACGTAAACATCACTCTCTGGCAAGAATGCTCTAGTGACACATTCTAGAGACCTTTAGCCTCCCATGCTAAGGAATTCGCTCTCTAATCCATGGGTGCGGGGTTGGCGTCCCAGGTGGGATGGACTCCATCACGTATGTGTACTGTGCTAACAACAGTAACTATACTGTGTATGCTTTCGACATTGACATTGATTTCATTGTTTTATTTGTATTTTATGTTGATTTTATTGTTTAAGCCCAAACGGGTAGTGCGGGTGAACTGGGAACGTCTGGAGGAGGCCCTTCTCCGTGAGATCTTCAACTCACACTTCCGGCGGAGCTTCTCTTATATCCCTGTGAAGGTTGGAGACATTGAACCTGAGTGGGTAATGTTAAAAGATTCCATTACTGAAGCTGTGGTGAAGAGCTGTGGTCTCAAAGTCTTAGGGGCCTCAAGGGGCGGCCAGGGAATCCGTCCCACTGAAGAAGGAGACCTTTCAGGATATGTTGTCCCTGAAGACTCTGGAGGCGGTTGCAAGGTACCGACAGGCCCGAAGGGCTGCACCATCTGCCGTAGCAGAGGCAAAACAGCAGGTGTGGGAGAGCGTCCGGGAAGCCATGGAGAAAGACTTTCGGTCGGCACCAAAGTGTTTCTGGAAAACCATCCGCCACCTGAGGAAGGGGAAGCGGGGAACCAGCCAAGCTGTGTACAGCAAGGAGGGGACGCTGTTGACCTCAACTGAGGAGGTAATTGAGCAGTGGAAGGAACACTGAGGAACTCCTGAATCCGACTGACACGCTCTCTGTGATCGAGACAGAGCTGTAGGTAGATGGGGGATCATTATCAATTTCCCTGGGGGAGGTCACTGAGGTAGTCAAACAACTCCACAGTGGCAAAGCCCCGGGCGTTGATGAGATCTGTCCAGAAATGCTAAAAGCTTTGGATGTGGAGGGGATGTCTTGGATGACACGCCTCTTTAACATC
>JAODOY010084344.1:0-14392 GCA_025399855.1 Forbesichthys papilliferus
CCCCCAGGCAACCCAGACAACTCTCTCTCTCTCTGTTTTGTCATTACAAATTATTATAAAAATTATAATATTATATTATTATGAAAAAAAATATTTTATTTGGTTTGTTCTTTCAGTTATTTCTGTCTTTCTTTGTCTTTGGTACAGTTGCCCTGCCGACATACTAAAAACAACCACAAACTAAATATTCTGTGTTTTTGAACAGTGTGGTTTCTATGTTATGTTTTGACCCTCGGAGCCACCGTAGTTTGTTTGTTTGCTCTGCTGTTCAGCTCCCTTCCACTCACACGTGTGTGTGTGTGTGTGTGTGTGTGTGTGTGTGTGTGTGTGCGTGTGCGTGTGCGTGTGTGTTCATGGTAGTCCTCTACTATGCTGAATTTGCAGGATTTGCCATTGCTATGTCATGGACGTATCTTGCCTTACAGGGCTCATACATCTGTGTAATCGCACGTCATAGATGCACACAGTGTACAGAGGTTTTTGATATTCTTGATGCTGAGCATGTGGCGCGCGGTTAACTCGTCTCATCTGCTGATCGTTCCGGCATATGTTCTTCTGTAAATGTTACTTGTGTTACAGAGTGGGTTGGCACTACTGTGGCTACACAATGGTGGGGGGGGGGCTTGCATCCCTTTCAATGCACGCCCTTCACAAATCTGCCCTGGCCCTGCCATTATTTATTTCATCTTTTACTTAGTTTTTATTTTACTTTTTACTTTTACTTAATTCTCAAAGGTCGCTATAGGTCATGTCTGCTCTGTGTCCACTTGTCTGCCTGGTCACAGATCTTTCAAAGCTGTGATTTTAAAGGCTATTCAGAGAGACCGGGACACTTTCTAGTGGACAATCTCCACTCCACTGTAGAGAAAGTTTGGGAGAGAGATAGAGTTCTCTGGAATGATCTACAAGCCATGAAATCGTCTCTCATCAAAACAAGAGGCATGGATATATAATTAAAAAAATAAAAGCATTCAAACATTTCCTTAATGTTAAAATAATCACATTGAAATTAGCATATCATAAAAGATCATTATCATATCTGTACTCTAAAGGCACAAACTCATTCACTGAATATTAATCATTATGGCTTCCACTCATAATAATATCACATTAAATCATTACTCTGACTGCTTCGCCCCGGGGAGGGGGCTAAGCTCACCTGACCTGCAGCCAATGGGGGAAGGGGGTTTCCATTGACCGGGAGATGCCAGAGATGGCGGTGGATAGGACCAGAAATAAATTCCGGGGAGCGGCTGATCAAGGCACCTATCCACCCGCTGTCTCGTACATTTCCCTCATAAAGACCCGAAAGACCTCCGTCTGTGAATAGGTCTGCTGAATACAGAGGTGATGCGACAGGGTGTTGATAAGGGACCTATTTTGGACACAGGAGGAAGTTATAAGGCAGGACTTTGGCGTGCTGTTTGTATTCTGACCCACAGGTCAGTTAGACTGGAACAGAGAGAACCGCGAGACAGAAGAGAGATGTCCTGCTTTATTGTCTTTTGTTTTGAATTCACCACACATTTACCACATGGTGAATATCATACTTCGACATTCAATTGATGAATAGCGAGGACAGGCAAAGCTTTAGTGCCATCAATAAATAGAAATGTCCAGTGGGACAAAAAGAGAGTTTTGGTGTGTGGTGTCTCACCCAGCAGTTACAGCAAGGGCACTCCGTGTTAGACTGAGCCAGTCGGATGTGTGTCCCCCAACCGCCTCAGCCAATTACAATCCCTCATCTCCAACTAGCGTGTGATTGCATGTGATTGGCAGGGACAGGCATGGGAACATCTGGCATTTGATTGGCTCAGTCTGACGCAGAGCACGGGTTGAGTAATTGCAATAATAATGTAATAATATGTGGAAAGGTCATTCTCCCATTCTCTTTCTACGTCCTGCTTTCTCTCTCAAACGTACACGCACGTTATGCTCATGCACTCGATAAATAACAGTTTGGCTTTGACTTTTAATTCAACAATTATATCCAATTAGCATATTTATTTTATTTTTTTACCAGATGGCCAGTTGGTCTCATTCAAATTTAATGAAGACATTAATCACATTCTAACTGTTTTGATGTGGGATGCTCTCAGTTTGATTTCTAGTCCCCCCATTGGTCAGGCCCCTCAGCTTTTCGCTTTCCATTTCCTGTTTCCTGCTCACCTATAAATTCCTCTGTTTTGGGATTTAGTGGCAACAGTCTGGCCTCTTGCCCCTCCCTGTGGCGACTTCAGGAACTTCATTCAACAGCATCACCACCATCATCATCACCATGACTACTACTAACTGCTGTCTCTTAGGATGGGAGGAACTAACACAGAACAGCAGACACATGGACACAGTTACCTGTTGGGTGGCCCTGTGGAAAAGTGAGTTCAGTGAGTGAAGCAACAATAAGCAGCTGATGGAGGGTGCTGGAAATGCAGGGAGAGAGTCGATAGCAGTGATAACATGCAGCAAATGGAACTACCAGTCCCTAACTGCAAAGAAAAATGAAACGGGTGAAAACGGAGAGAGCAATGATGTGTGATAGAGCGGTTAGGTGATAAAGAGGAATGAGAGACGCAATGAAAACAAACAAAAATTAGTCAAGAATACATTGCAAACTTCTACAACACACCAATGCATCACCGCTGTTGGTTGAACACCTTAGATCAAAAACTCCCTGTCTTTGAAATGTACCTTGTGTTACTTTAGCTTTACTTCACGACAAAATTACACTGTATGTTCGTCAGAATTAGTTAACGCCACTGCTCGTCCCGCTAGCATCTCGGCTAACAAAACTCACAAGCTGTACTGTATATCAAATTGACTTGAACCTCTTAACGTGGTTTCTTCCTGACAGCGGTGACGCTTCAAATCAAGACAACATACGGTAGACAAAGGAACAGCAGAGGGGGGTGGAATACCGTAGCAACAGAACAGTATGGCGTCTGCCACTGCCTTCCGTTGCTACTCTACTCCACCCACCTTAACTGTGAGCCTTTTGGCGTGGCGATGCCGTAGCCCTTGGAGTCCAGGTTGCCCCCGACTTTCATGGTGTCGCACGGCTTGCGCTGCTCCGTGTATTCGTTCATGGTGGACTCCAGCAGGAAGGCGTACTTCCCCTTGGACTTGCGCACCCTGGCCACGCCCTCGGCCGTCGTCTTGGTGAAGACCGTGGGCTCCGCGGACTTCATGTAGGACCACATCTTCTCGTAGACGGCTATCTTGGAGCGCTGTGGGGACGTAGAGGGGGTTTTTAATCCGTCTGTCCGTCCACGGTGAGCTCGCCAGGGATGCCATGGTGATCTAAGACTAAATCCTACAACTTATGCTTACATTTACATTCACATTTAACAGCATTTGGCAGACGGTTTTATCCACAGCGACTTACATGTAGTACATTTGTCAGTTGGTTGACAGACACACCAGCAGTAAGCAACCGATACTATATTAGACTAGTTACACCATGACTACTACCCTGTCAGTGTATTATTATTGTATTATACAGTACATGTAGGCTAAAGCACAGTATACTACATGTATATTCAATACACTGTCTAAAAAGGAAGAATGTTAAGGTATCCT
Organism: Forbesichthys papilliferus; assembly: GCA_025399855.1. Lineage (NCBI taxonomy): Eukaryota > Metazoa > Chordata > Actinopteri > Percopsiformes > Amblyopsidae > Forbesichthys > Forbesichthys papilliferus. Next base: position 3,577 of record JAODOY010084344.1, read on the forward strand.
AGGATAAAATATCAATATAAAGTATTTCCATTTGAGTGGTCAGCCTTACACAGGGGTGGGCAATCCCAGTCGTGGAGGGCCGGTGCCCTGCATGTTTTAGATGTCTCCCTGCTCCAACACAGTTCAAATGAATGGGTCCGTTAGCAGGCTTCTAACGACCCATTCATGTGAACTGTGTTGGAGCAGGGAGACATCTAAAACATGCAGGGCACCGGCCCTCCAGGACCAGGATTACCCGCTCCTGGCCTAACATGTCACTTAGCCAAAATTCGTAATTTATTATTTAAAAAAAGCAAGTCAAATTGGGCCCTGAATGTGACATATTATCTGGATTAAAGACCATTATGATCCTGCCACTCATAGTCAGGAGGCCAACCAATACCAAATTAAAGGAGAGGCCTTTAAAAGGCACAATGATTCTTAATGACACCAGATCGTACATACTACCGCTGTAAGGAATATCATTGCATTCATTGCTGGGGTTCAGTGTGATGTAAAGCAAGCTGTTAAGGATAATTTCCATGTCATGTCAAGCCAGTAGCAGTGGTGCGATACAGTGCTTGATTAAAACAAGGTTTCTTATGGCGTGCTGTGTTCCACCTACCGTTCTGGCGAGGAATGATATTTATAACCGCATTAATAATGCAACAGTCTGCCTCCCTCGGCTAGACAACTATCAATCATTTCTTTGAATGCGTTTATGACAGGCGATTTAAATTGTGTTGTGCCAACTGGAGATTATACTGTATGTCGCACTTTCAATCTCCTACGTCTGCCGAAACACTGTGAAGTGTTGCGGCTTGATAGATTCTGATGGAGTGTGCTTAGAATGTGCGTGCGTGTGTGTGTATGTTTGTGTGAATGTGCGTGAATGTGTGTAGCCAATGTGGCTTAACATGTGGGCGTGCGTTTGGCATGTTATTGTGTGTGTCGTGTGTCAGTGTGTGTTCCTCTGACAGTATGGATTGTGGGTGTGTGTGTGTCTTGATTATGGCTATGCATGCACACCAGCAGACATTTGTTTATGTTTACGTGCGCAGTCTATACAGTAAGTGTGTGTGTTTGTGTGTGTGTGTGCGTGTGTGTGTTTGCGTGTGTGCGTGTGTGTGTGTGTGTGTGTGTGTGTACTGAACGGTGAAAATAACAAGCTGAAGAGTCAAACTGTCAACTCTCACAAGCACTCGGTTACTCCCTCTTTCTCTTTCCATGAAAAAGTGTTATTCTGTCGCTCCCAAAATGACAAGCTGCCGCTTTAGACGCTGAAACGGTCGCCCGGGGGACACTGTGTGTGTGTGAAAGAGAGAGAGAGATACGTATGAACGTGATAGACTGTAACGGATATGTAGCTCATAATAATATCAGGTCCACCGACCAACAGAACACTTTGCTGCCCATGTAGCCATCTCTCTCTCTCTCTCTCTCTCTCTCTCTTTTCCTCCACGTAGCCATCTTTCTCTCCGTATCTCTCCTTTTCTCTGTTTCTTGATGTATCCCACCAATTTTAACAACACAGGGCCTTTATCTCTATCTCTCCCTTGTGGGAGAGATACAACATACATACAAAGCATCCATACGTCCAACGATCCACTGCTGGTCTTCCAAGACATTCCAATAATCAGGGAAACTCAGGTATGCACACACACTCTATGCTATAACACACGCACACACGCACGCACGCACACATACAGCTATACTATATGGATGCTGGAATGACAAGATATATAATGGTTTATATACATACAGTACATCCACTCATACACACATCTACCTGCAGCAGTACATATACACACACGCACGCACACACACACGCACACACACACACACGCACACAGATAATTAATGGCGGTGAATCCTTCTAAGCAGAGGAAGAGTAAATTGCTTTTTCACCCTCCACAGACTTTAGGCTTCTTGTTATGTTGATGATACCAATGGTTTGCTGCTGTCCCTTAATACATGTCCCTCTCACACGCACATGCACACACACACACACACACACACACACGCACGCACACACACACACACACTACTAGTAGAACATTCTCAGAATTCCAATAACATTCTGTAATGTGTGTTGGCCCTTGTGTGTGTGTTGTCACACATATATTGCATATATGCAATCCCCACGCGCTGTTCTTCTGTGTAATAGGGCTCCTGTATCTGGCCCACAATAGTGGTAGGTAGCCTGCTAGAAGGCTGCAAAACCCTTGAAGGCAGGGGTGAGCTATTCTCGAGAGTGCTTGCTAACTTGCTACGCTTGCTAAATCAAATCAAAGCATTATCCCTCTTTGGCACCACACCACGGACTGAATCGCACTGTGAAGCAAAGTGTAGTGCTACGGCATTGTTGTTGTGAGCGGTGTGCACCACTTTGTTTATGTTCCTATTTACGCAGCCAGGGCTGCGTAGAACGGTTAATTGCTGAATTTGACAAAAAGTGCATTAGCTTACAATTAGCTTGCGACAGCTGACTATACAAGTATACCGTATAAGTGTGGAGGTCATTCCCTTCTCTCTATGATCTGGTCGTTGCAGAGCCAGTTTGAGTTGATGTCTGGGAAGGTTTTACATGCCTCCGTGGCCAAGAGAGATCTCTACGCTGTGTTGGAATAGTTGTAACTTCTGTTCCATGAAAACCAAGTGTTTCTAGTCGTTTTTGGAATGTCGATGTGACATGGAGAAGAAGTAAGCCTTTCAAAGTGGACTGTTAGCTTCCTGGTCTGTATTGGCTAATAAAATGGAGCGGGGGACTCAAGAGTGATGCACTGTGCACATCAACAACTACATTAGATTCTTATAGGCTATTGTTCAGAAACAGTAAACAGATTAGAAATAGGCTGCTTAAATAATGTTGTGTTGATTTACTTAACCTGAACATTGCTCATTGATAAAGACGCATGCTTTTTGTGCCAAGACCCACCTAGAGAGGATTATCTATTTAGAGACCCACCAAACACCAAGTACCGGTAACGTAATTTTCAAAAACCTATCAATTTTCGCTAATGCTATATCTGTGAGCGTGTGCCAAATATGTTTGATCACAGCACTACAGAATCTATGGTGTGCGCTAAATGGGATTTCATCCAATCAGAAACAAGTTTGGCTATTTAGCCACAACATTACTCATGACCATTGAGTGGAACAACACGATAGTAAACCACTGAAGCCTTTCCTTGATATTCTTCATTCATTCAATGGCCGCTTGCAATTTTCACGACCCACTCACTTCCACTCAGTGACCCCCCTGTGGGTCCCGACCCACAGTTTGAAAACCGCTGGTCTAGGTTACGTGGTAAGCCTGTATCTCTGAATGAAGGCACATTACATCACAGCGGTTTTCCTTGTGTGTTTTAGGACTCACTAAAACTGAATAATTTCATAGGGTTGTGAGACATTTTCATTTTCATTGTAAAAAAAAAAAGTTTAACAGTGTAATCTATAAATCAAGGGATGAATCCAGACAGTAAAACTTGGTATATAAGGTTGTTTATGTGCAGTATGTTGATGCTATATGTTGAGCTATAAATTGTGAATAAGTGGTCCGCAAGCTATGAGAAAACTGTCCCTGGGGGTTGTGTAAACCAAATACTATATGTAACCTATTGGAGAGAATACAATGTGATGCGGGCCTTACCCATAGACTGTAAATAAATAGATGTCACCCATAGCTTTTCTTAAGAACCGGTTTGAAGACAGAGTTGTGCTATAGTTGTGGCCGTCACCACCTTTGCAGTAACTGACTGCCTGTAACTCCCCCCTATCCATTATAATGGGATACATGTATGTCTTAATATACTTTTTACTGATGAATTATAAAAATATTCACCCCCTGTACAGACCCCAGGCTAAAGACATTTTAACATGGTAGTCTATGGAGATTGACTCACTTTAGCAGCCAGCCTCAAGTGGCCATTCGAAGGACTGCAGGGTTTGTGTATTAATCCCAGCACCAGAGGTTCCCACCCCCTTCCTCTCCTTACCCTGAAGAACTCCTTGGTGGATCCCGAGTCCAGCGTTCCGTAGGCGATCTCCGTCTGCTTGGCCAGGTCCTCGGCGCTCTCGATGGGCGACACCATCCTCTCCACGGTGAGGAAGGCGGCCAGGTTGGCCGTGTAGGACGAGATGATGATGAGGGTAAAGAACCACCACACGCCCCCCACGATGCGCCCCGACAGAGACCTGATTGGAGGACGAGGGACGAGAGAGGGAGGGATGATTGATCTGATTGGTCGATAGTTGCATCACAACATTGTTTGCACTTTGCCCGGTGGGGCCAGTGGGTTTGAAATGTACGGTCCCTCCTCCAAAACCTAATTAATGTAATCTATCAGTGCTAGAACAAAAAAAATTGCTATTATTTAATATGTTTAATCCTTAATTAAATGCGCCCTGGATGTTTTACAGTGTAGAAGCAGAAGTTGAGTTACAAATGAAGCATTGTCATGTAATCTAAGATAAGATAAGATATATATTTTTTAGCTTGTTGAATACATCTGTAAAGACAAGCTGTAATAGGAATAGGCTTCAAGTCACTTCCTGACAATTACAAAATGAAATTGATATTTGAGCTACACTAAACAGGCTATAATATTGTGTTCATCAGAGAAGGTACATTGGTATTTAGACTAATACTATCGGCTTGGTTGGGGGAGTTGTCTCTATGCCATATAAACTGGCTATGTTGTACAGTTACAGTTGAATGTTTGACAAATATTTTCATTGATCTGTGATATGCTTTATGTTATGTAACCTAGTACATGTTATCCTACCTAAAGTGAGACATTTATTTTCTTGATATGTTGCGATGCGATTCCTGAGCTTTTATTTTTAAATAAAAATAACACTTAGGCTATCCCCAGAATAGCCTAGAGCCAAAAAACGTCTATGAGCCGACAGGTGAAAGACTTTTGAAACCACTACAGATGTAGTTTAATGAAATAAACCAATATTTTAAACTAGTACATTTTCAGATTATCTGCCTGCCCATGTTATCCTAATCGCTTTGTCCTATTTTCATTCTGTTGAACATGCACATGTAAGCGCTGGACCGCTGTGCATCAACTCTACTCGGTGGTTTTATTTTAACTATAACGAGCAGCTGGCCCGGAGCCTTCGGGCCATCGGTGTTGTTGAGCCCTGGAGGGTGATGAGACTCCACTGAATGATCTGATTGATCAATAGTTGTGCAATTATCGGTACATACACATTACAGAAATGGGAATAAACTCTTTGATACTGAATGACGAACATGCGTTTTTGTGCGCAGTTGTTTTTCAAAAAGCAAACTGTGAGTTGGGGAGGCATTTTGCATCTGCAGAGGCAGTGCTACACAATCGAGGAGCAAACCTTTAAAAATGAGAGCGTATAAGAGAGAGAGATAGAGAGAGAGAGTGTGTGTGTGTGTGTGTGTGTGTGTGTGTGAGCTGACAGAGAAAACCCGGCAAAGATACACTAGCTAGTCCCTGGGTGTCAAAGCTATGGAGCGTAGAACACCTCTGTCGGAGATGCTGCGGTCCAGTGGCGTCACCATGGGAATACAAAACAACTTTCAGAGTTAATTATCTTTCAACGTGCGATCTGATTTAACAGCACAATAACAACGACTACACGATACAGGCTGTTATCGCTATGCATATATGCCCCCCTTGTTCATCCGTTATCCCTTTATCCAACGTACTGTAGGCAGCATCAAAATGCATGTCACTGGCAATCTATTTTATGTCTATGCTTTTGTATCCATTGAGTTATGCGAAGAGAGGGAGCGCAGGCATGGGGAAGCAAACAACAGCAATGAATAAATAACTAAAAACAACTGCCTCATCATATATTCTTGCAATTCTTTCTACGGAACGGGAGCGACCAAACATGGAAAGAAAGTGGGTTTAGGGATAAAATCATGCACAGGTTTACAGCCTGCAGTTCTTTGGTTCTCTTTGGAATATCAAATAAATCATTACCACAAACAGAGTCTTGTTTATGTATTAGGTTTTGGGATCACAACAAAATCAAAATGCTATGAGGAAGAGGAGTAATGACTATTTAATGAACACATCCCTGTTTAACGCGTCCCACAATGCTCTGTGCCCTGAAGACACTGGGTTTCAAGTTTAAGTTTCAGGTTTATTGCCATGTGCACTAAAAGTACAATGTACAACAGAACGCAGTGAAATGTGTTTTGCCCATGGCTCTCTCCATCCATTAAACTATAAATAAAAGATACAATACAGTAAAAAGCATATACATATATATATATAACCTCATAGAAAATATAACCTACAGTACAACCATAACAGCCATACTAAAAACAAAAACAGGCCAAATAAAGGAGCCATAAATTAAAAGAAATTGACACTGAGCTCATATTTTTACACATTTTATATCTAAGTGTTTAATATTTTTAATTTGTTTTCTGTAATTAATTGTTGTCTCACATGGGGTAACTGCTTTAAGTACACTGTAGTCCATAGCAACAACAATAAGATTTGGCGATATGAGAAAATGGTGAAAGTATGTAATTAGTTTAATGTGGGGACTGACAAGGGGGCGTGGCTGAGCTTACGCCTATCCCTGTAGACGCTGCATGTCAAACCATGCACCTGGTAGCTGGCGTGTAGCTGTACGCGCGCACGTGTGTCTGTGTGTGTGTGTGTGTGTGTGTGTGTGGGGCCCCTGGCCTGTGATTGTGCACATAGTAGAGCAACATGCTATTGAAATGAGTCTATTTTAGACCTTGTAGCCACGACAACAGCCCTGAGGAGGAGAGATGGGCTGAGGTGACTATTAGCAAACACACACACTTTACATCGGCTGTTCTTGTAATACCTGTGTGTGTGTGTGTGTGTGACAGAGAGAGTGATGAGAGAGAGAGAGAGTGTGTGATTAAAGGCAGAGAGAAAGGCAGAACAGAGAGAGAGTGAAGAGAGAGAGACAAACATAGGAGAGAGAAAGAGAGGGGGATACAGAAAGAGAGAAAAAGATGGATAAATAAAGAGAGAGAGATAGAGACAAAGAGACAGAGAGAGAGAGAGAGAGAGAGAGAGAGAGAGAGGTACAGTACAGAGAGAGAGAGAGATATGTTCATGTATGCACCAGTGGTAGACCTTGAAGGCGTGTGGTGAAGACACACACACACGCTCAAGGCTGATGCAGCGTGCCAGACACAGATGTGCCCACGTGTGTGTGCATGTGTGTGCACGTGTGTGTGCGTTGGTATGCAACAGGCGAGTGAAAAGCAGGGCCATGTATCACCGATGATAGGCAACGTATTGCCTCCCCAATCCTCTGTGTGAAAGATTAATGACATGCTGTCACACTGTCACCACCCAACACACACACACACACACGCACGCACACACACACACGCACGCACACACGCACGGTAGGTGGTTTGAAATTACCACCTCCTCTGCCTGGGGAGAATATCCATCAGATACACTGGATGAAAAGGATCTGTATAGCTTATAATAGAGTGTGTGTGTGTGTGTGTGTGTGTGTGCGTGCATGCACAATGGGGCAGAGGTGAGTAGTATTAGGTTACACTATGTTACAATTACTTTTTGAAGAAAATGTACTTCTAAGAGTAGTTTGAATGCAACGTACTTTTTACCTTTACCCAAGTATATTTGTGAATATGTTCTTTTACTTTTACTCCACTACATTCTGCTATAATCCAGTTGATACTGGCTACATCAGTCCGACCATTCTATAAATACTTAACGTAAACAATGCGACCGATCTCGCAACAGTTCTTCTGGTATTAAAAGTAGATCATCGGGGCTGGCTGGCGCTGCCGGAAATAGCTTTTCACAGCGAGTTTCAAGCAACGTCTCCAGACGTGATGGAACAGAGAGACACGGTGGAAATCAGGCGTAGTGTCCACCGGAAATCAGAGTAGTTAGTATTATTGTTATTGTTATTATTGCTGTAATAGTTAGTAGTATTGTTACTAGTAACTAGTATCGAGTTACTGTAATATTATTATTATTACACTGGTTGCCCATACATTTTAGGATCCATTTTTAAATTATTTTGTTGACTTTTAAGGGCCTAAATGGTTTATCCCCACCATACATCTCAGAGCTGCTACACTATATATGCATTTATATATGCTATATGCACCTCAGGTCAGCTGACCAGCTGCTCCTCAGTGTACCAAAAGCAAGGCGAAACATTAAGGGGGATCGAGCCTTTGCTGTGGCAGCTCCTACATTGTGGAATACTTTACCTCTCCCCATCAGACAGGCTTCGTCTCTGTCTGCTTTTAAATCGCTCCTAAAAACCCACCTGTTATCTTTGGCTTTCGAAAACTGACAGTGATTTCATTGTTTTATTTGTATTTTATGTTATTTGTATTGTTTTATTTTAGGTTTTATATGCATTTTACTGTACAGCACTTTGTGGCTAATGTTTGTTGTTTTAAAATGCTGTATAAATAAATGTTGCTTGCTTTCTATTATTACTTTTTTTAGTAACTAGTAGTGTAAATAATTTGTAACAATTTCCAAAACAGTATTTATATTTAAATTACTAATCCAACTGTGTTGGATACTGTGTTACAAGATTGAGATTTCTGATTTTAGCAAATCATAGGATAGGCTAATTGAACCAACCTGTCTATCATCTGGTGTGAGACGCTGTAATGTTTTCACTTTGGCTGATTGTTGACTCCTACGGTTAATTAGGAGGACTCAATTCTAAAATGAGTCATTATTCTGAAGGGGCGAGGCAGGGTAGTAATTGTGAAAGTAATATATGTAACGAGAAACGTAACTAATTACTTTAAATCATATCACTTTCTGAAGCAGTATTACAGTAAGTAAATAGTAACTTATTACAATTCCTGAGTAACTTGCCCAACACTGCTTACAGATACAGTAGGCTGTGTTTGATAGAGGTCTAACCCAGTGGGTCTCAAACTTTTCAGTTTGTGACCCCCAAAATCAGTGCCAGAGACTCGCGACCATTATCCCCAGAACTGAAGCGTAACAGCCAAAATATTACTTGATAGTCTTAGTATTAGTAATAATATAGGCTAGTAGCAGCATACATCAAAGTAATGTATAAACGATACTACTACTACTACTAACAATTATGGCTATACTATGCCATACTTAACAGTTTTCAAATGTTATTTCATTTCAGAAAATCATCTTGTGATGTCTCGCGACCCCCCGGGGGGTCCCACCCCCCACTTTGAGAACCACTGGTCCAAGCCCCCTTTCTGCACAGTCTTGAATAATAACAAATTGAGGTCTTTTAATGGGTTTCCTGATATCATGCAGCACACTCCTTATTGGCAGACACGTGGGGAATGTAGAGGAGAAACACAAGCGAAAGCGAAAGACAGATTCCGCATTTAATCTGCATCTGAATGATGGATTGTGTTTGTAGTGACCTTGAGACTAATCATTAAACATTAATTAGTGAAGTGTGCACCACACTAGTTAGTTAACCATGCCATTAGAGGGCTGCTGTTGCTATTATTAACTCTTTAAAACACCCCGGGCGCATACGCACGCGAGCGTGTGCGCCCACACACACGCACACACACACAAGCAGAGGAGGTTGTAATTTCATAGGTTTATTGATGGAGACAGGTCCAGAGTCCTGTGAGATATACACTACAGCTCAAGTAACCCCCCCCTCTCTCTCTCTTCCCCTCTTTCTCCCCCTCTTTCTCTATCCCTCTCTCTCTCTCTCTCTCTCTCTCTCTCTCTCTCTCTCTCTCTAAAGCTTTTGTTTCATGTGACTTCTCTCTCCTATTTCTTCATATAAGCCTGTACTACGTTCCCCGTCTTTGTGTTAAAGTAGAATTGACTATTGACCTTTCTGTCATTATTAGCCCTGCCCCCTTCTGGCATGTCTCGGCCAATCACACAATGAAACAAGGCGCAAGGCCAAGAAATGACAGGTGGGTGGTGCAAATGCCATCTCAAGGTCACTGTGACAACGGCGTGTGTATGTGTGTGTGCACACGTGCGAGCGCGTGTGTGAGTGAGAGAGAGAGAGATGCTTTTCTGTGTTCAAGGAAATGGAATCTACAAATAATTGCTAAAAGGCAAGAAATACCCACCGTCACACACACACACACACGCACACGCGCATTCTGTGCACGTGAACACGCACGCACAGAAACCAGTACTAGTACAGACAGTCGTACTAGGAACAGGCAGCATTGCGGGGCGAAAAGGAGCTGAGTTTGGGATTACAGCAATAATAGATGTGTTGGTACGTGTTCACATGTGTGAGAGCGAGAGGGAGAGAGAGAGAGGGTGAGAAAGAGAGAGAGCGAGAGAGGGACAGAGAGAAAGAGAGAGAGTGAGAGAGGGACAGAGAGAGAGAGAGAGACAGAGAGAGAGGGTGACAAAGGGAGCGATATTGTTCCTCCTACACTGCAGAGAAGACTGCAGCACAGTGAAAACGACTGACACTGAATACCAATAAACCTATAACAACACACACACGCACACACACACACACACACACTCATTCAAGTGGCTATATAACAAACAGACAGACAGCTAGATAGCCAGACTGACACAGACTGTCTGTATGGCCTCTCCAGCCAGCCTCAGTGGCCTGGTTAGTTTACCCTCTGGAGAGCAGCCGAGATGGGGAGAACAAGTGACAAGATGAGTGCAGATCACAGGGAATAAGGGACTAAAGAAGTGGCACTCATGGCTACAATACAGCCGCTACACTGTAAAATAACAGGATCAATATACAGGTACACTGTAAAATAGCAGGATCAATATACAGGCTACACTGTAAAATAGCAGGATCAATATACAGGCTACACTGTAAAATAACAGGATCAATA
>JAODOY010084345.1:0-14391 GCA_025399855.1 Forbesichthys papilliferus
TAATATGGAAAAAAGCTACTACAAGTCTCTACTACATAGTGTATAGCAATTGTCTCATTTCATTGACCACTCTAGACACCATTTTGGTTTATGTTTTTCTATTTGGTCTCCAAATAGAGAAGATTAGACTTCTTCCATACAATACAATCAGAGTATTAGTAGCAGTTAAGAACACTGGATGTATTTGTGTGTATGTAGGTGTTGACATTGTGTTTCAGTCAGTGTGGAGGTCAGGGGCTTTACCCAGGAGGCTTGACAGGCATGTTTCCCGGTGTGGATGTCATCCCCCCACTGTTTAGAAGTAGATTCTGTGATATGCGTGCTGTCTTCAAACTGCATGGCTGCGGTTCTTTTTGGTTCTAATAACAATAAGAAAAAAAAACATGTTTCTTTTTAATTAAAACAACAATAATCAAACAGATTCTACAAGTGAAACAATACAATTAATAAGCTTTCCTCACCTTGTTTTTCCAACTTAAACGAAGCTCAGCGTCATCAATGAGCTCTGAAAGAGTCCGCACCTTCTGCAACTGAAAATAGAGCTCAGCATTTATTAATAAAGCACTTGTAAAGCACCAATCAACAACAAGAACATGAGTGCTGTTTGATGACGAGATTTCCACTTACTTACCTCCTCTGAAATCTCTTCCCACTTTTTTTCACACACTTCAGAAGAGTATGGGTGAAAAGCCACCATGTCCCAATTGATCTGCTTCTGTGTATAGGTGTATTCGCTGTTTTGATGGCTCTTCGGAATGTGTATCTTAATAGCACGCATAAGCTTTCTGAGATCATCACTGGTCCAAACTTGAACATATAAGAAGACCAACATGAAATTGCCATGATCAGATAGTAGAAATGCATGCCAAGACAGAACTTGCTGTGCAGATAAACAGGGACTCTCCCTGCAGTTACACTCCACGATAACCCAATTCTAAGTGATTCTTGTATGTGTACGTTTATTGAACATTGTCACCATGGGCTTAAACGTACCTGGTAATTCAGGCTCCATATTCAACTCGAGTTATTCTTCCTTATTCGGTAGAAACAAATGTGTACATGTCATAGTTATATGGTACATACACGTAAGCTAATGATGAGATGCTAACTTGTCTATAAGCTATTTCCCACAAACACGCCGCGGGTTAAATAACAAGCAATTTCTAAAACAACGAGGTCTATAAAAAACTGAACCAGTACAATACTGTTTAAAATTGTTTTAAACTTAAAGTATAGTTGATAAATGTGTTGCCGATGGAGAAAGCATGGTGGTCTACGAGAAAGCGTCTTCTTGTTGGAACAACCAATAGCGAACAAGGAAATTGCAGCATGGCTTTAAAGAGACAGCGACCCGACAGACTGGCAGACCATGTCAGTCTGGCAAGCCTGCAATAGGCTGCTTCTTGGCATACATTACGTTTTTCTATAATATGGTGATGCATTTATGACAGCAAGATAATACAGAATTCATTATTACAGTGGTGTTGTCGTGTTGATCCCCTACACTGGTTCCCAACATTATTTGTGCATTCCAGCCAGTGTTTACAGTAAGAAAAACCAAGTTTTGGTCTGGATATTAATTAATTTATTGAATATAATTCATAATTCTCCTAGGCTATATAGATGACATCATCTGGAAGATAACTCTAAAATATCATTACAAGGCAATAAATTCCACATGTTATAGTCAAACATTGTTTTTTTTTTACATATTAATTCCTAGAAAATAATAAAGTAATATATTGTCATACATTTTATTTTGATGCTATAAAGCAATGTTGTGAGGCTACATACTGTGTTTCAAGAACTGTTAAAAAGGTTTTTGTTTATTGCATGCTAAATCACATCAGCTCCAACTCAAGGTATTTTTGTAAAGATTAAAACAGTAGGCCTATAGAGGTTCTGTCCAACTGTGTTCCTTATGCTACCTTGATATAAATCCATATACTAACAATCCATAACCATCACACTCAACTTTCATTATTTCCCAATCCAAGTCTCCAAAACATAGACCTACTACATGTAACATTGAATATTAAAAGGTTCTGATTACATTATATACATTTCTCAATAATAAATACATGTCTCAAATTTTACAATATCAAACTAGATCTAGCTGAGTCAGTGTATTCAACCGATAGCTTTTGCTTCAGTTTGACCTGCCTGATGATATTTCTTATATAGGCCTTGCACAGATTTTCCTCAAGAAAACATTTAACTTAGGGGAGATATGTGAGAGCCGGGACAAAAGTAACACTTTTCAGATAGGCACAAACGTCATATTAAAACATAACATTACAGAAAGAAACACATTTCTGTGTTTCTCTCACATGTTGTAACAATACCATGTGCTATTTTGTATCAAATCTGATACACCTTGTGTGTAATTTGAAATTGAACGGAGGTTGCAAATTGATATATTGTCCCCTTTAGTCAGGACAAGAGTATCACAGGCGGGTAAACTTTGGTTATATTATTTTTAGTTTTTATTAATAAACAATCTGACAATCTAATATGTAATTAACTTAATATGTAATTGAAACGAGTTATGTCCTTCCTTTATGTCTGACGTGATTTTTCTGTGATGGAGATGTCAAGAAACGGCTTTTCGTAATATTACACCAAATGTACACACACTGAGCCATACATCAGACTTGTGTTGGTATAGAGAAAATAGCTTTGTTGCTTTCGTCCTGTCTTACGTTCGTCCCAGCTGTTGCGCTAATCAGAAATATCTTGTTGTCTACAACGGCATTTGAGACTCGTTGTACACATCCTGTCCTGGTTCCTCTTCAAATGTCACCTTAGCGTCATCAGCATCCAACTGAAGCACACGGAGGGAATACAAAATGGAACGGTCAGAAAGATACACACACCTGATCACACACACACACGGTGATGTGCGTGTTAGTTTGTGACAGGGCTGCTTATCACACACTATAAACACATCTAATTGATCAACATGCAATGAACTTACACATTTCATCTCCAGTCTTGTGAATAAGCATCCGGTCATTAGAATGCGTAGGGGGATGGTGAGGATGATAGCAAACGGTAAAGCCAGGGAGGCTGGACTGGACTTAACAAGCCACAGAAGTGCAAGGCATGCTATTTGGATGGTGGTGTACAAGTGCATTCTGCCTGTGCTAACCTGTAGACAGCATACACATTAGCCATACATAAAATGCTGGAGACAACATTATCTTTAAACACTAAAAGTTAGACATTTTAGTCTGCATGTTAATTATCCTAGTTTGGCTGTTGTTAGCAGTTTGAATGGCCTTCAATCACATCTGTTTGAACCGAATAGCTGGGCTAATTATGAAATATGACACACAATTTCTCCCAGAAATAAATCATATTGTAAAACGAGCCATATTTGGCATATTTCTGGATTGCACCAGTGATTTCTGACCTATACTTATTTTCTCAGTCAGATAGCAAATCAAGTTAGGTTACACTGATATGGGGGTGTTACTATTAATGGGGAATGAGTTTGAGTGCTCTCTCTCACCCTAGTGGCATAGGGTTCATCAGGGTGGTACTTCTTAGGGATGAGAAGAAGCAGGATACGATCCCATAAATGGATGCCATTGAGCGAAGTGATTCCCATGTAAAGGAAAATCCCAAACAAGGCCGGCATTGGAATCAACTTCAATATTGGCTCCATCAGAATAGACAGACCTTAAACAAAAATTAAAGTTTAAAACAATGTTATGAAATCGGCCCACCTGAATGCGGGAAGAATTAATATGTGGTTAAGATTGTTTACTAAACCTCTATTTAAAAAAAACATAATCAGGTCACAATTGAGTAACACATGTATTTACTGTAAGAAGCGTACAATTTTATTTAATTTTAAAATGTCTGCATCATTTGTGATATCTGCATAGTATACTCACCAACCAAGAGAGCAACTAGAATCCCACTTATTCTCTGCTCCATCACCTTCTCAATCACAGGCTTTGGCCCTTTACTCATGATGGTGAGGGCGTTTGCATGGGTGACAGAGCGAACAGTTGTAGCACTTAGCCACGGAACACCCAATATGGCTCCTATCCCTCCCATGACCACCAAGAGAAGCAGGTCAAAGTGGAAACCGGAGCCTTTCACCATCTTCCTCTCTGGTTTACTCACAATGAGACTATAACAGACACAATGGTTTAATGTAGGTAAATGTAAATCAGGATAATTTACTCCACCCAGCATGTTCTCTGTTGATTCTGAGTGAGTGTCACTCACGTAGTGATCTGAGACTCCAGGAATATGAGAATGAAGACAAGCATGGCTGGGACACAGCAGGCAAACATCATCCAGATAGGAAAATACTGGTGGTCCCCTAAGGGGTTAATCAACCATCCTCTTTTGGCTGGGTTAGACACAGTCAGACCTTTTGGAACCACCAGTTTCTGAAATAAAAAAGACAATTGCATTTGAACTTTGTGAATGTTTGTGGTATTAATGAATTCAGAACAACGTAACGTTGTTAGACCCTAGAAAACTATATCACATTTGCTGTAAGCCACATTTAAACTAAATGTTATGGGGGTGATGACGTACATATAACAGGCCAACAAGTTCCAGGACCTTCCGTGGGCATAAGTACACACATTTATATTGTAACAGCATGATCACATCCTGCTTGAAGCAAACTAAAGCTTATATTTTTAATAATTGTAAGACATTGTAGATTGCTGTGATGTAATACTTAATAATATAAGCCTATTTGTGAATTTAGTCGCTTAATGAGGTGACACTAGAATTCTGCTACCAGAGGTGTGTGCTACATTTAAACATATACATAAACATGCACGCAAGTGGAAACCAGTTTGCTTGGAAACTGAATTGAAACACTTAAACCTTTAAGTAGAGAGCAGTGTCTCACATTGTAATTTGAATTACAATAACGTGAAAATGGTGCAATTTAACTCTGGGCATGGTTAAGCCGCTGATGTTGTAATATCCTAATAAAACGCTGACATTCATTATTGAAAGTGCAGATTTTTTAAAACTTCACAATTTTGAGGAGGAGCATAAACCAACCTGAGTGTAAGAATCCTCAACATTGATGTCCACAACTGCCATGAGGAAGATTGCAATAGGTACACCAAAGTCACCAAGCAAACGTCTTACCTGTAGGATAAGTTCAAGATCCTTAATAACTCAAAGACTTTTCATATCTATTATATTAACTAAATGCCAGTTATAAAGTAAGATTAGTTTTAATTTCAAGTGTCTCAGCATTTACATAATCAATGCACAATCACCCTCTCACCTTTCCAGGTAGAAAGGTCCCATTCTTGAACTGGCGCAGGAAGTAGGCAATAAAGAAACAACCAAACATGAGGCACATAGATAATAGTGCTGTGTTTGGGTAGGGTCGACTAAGGATGGTCGAGGAAATTGATGTGTTGCCAGTGGTGTTATCATAAACATGCTTCACTATCAGTTTTGGTTGCCAGGGATTCTCCACAGACACGTTTAGATGATCGTAATTCAGAATCAGTGGATGGGTCTGGAAGATCTATTCAGGGGAATGAGGATAAAGAGACACATATCTATTTATATCTTGAAGGTAAAAAAACTTTTGGGGGTAACCTGAAATGTGTGAATGAATGCACAAACTGAAAAGTAACAACAATATATTGCTAAATAAAACTGCCGTATAAAAAACTATATATAAAAAAAGAAATAGTGCCATGGCCATTGCTTACCCTGGCCAGCTTGGCAAAAGTTTCATAAATAAAGATGAGGGAGATGAGGATGGAGAAGATTTCCTGGGTGAAGCGGGAGATGAAGCGCACAAGGAAGCTGCCTTCGAAGGCCACGACAACCACCACAATGATAACCAGCCACACACCAATCCACAATCTGCCCACAATGTATTCTATGTCTTGGGACTGGCAGAACTGAATGAGAATCAGCACATGTTTGTCTTGTAACCAACATTGTTAGAGATCTTGCCAATAGTTTATTAGTAAATGGAAGAAAAAATGAACAAGCTTAAAAAATATGTTTCTATCCCATGTACTGTACAACACACGTTTTGTGGTTGATTTAGCACATTTCTTTGTGTTCCACCTGTTAGCATGATACACCACACAGTGAATGGCCACCAAACATCGGGGATACAATATGTAGTTTGCTGACATTTGTTACGCTTGCTATTAGTAGAAGCTCGTTTTACACTGATCAATACACAGCTGCTTTTCACCAAAATGCCTTAATTAAAATGTATCTTAATGTTTATACTGACAAATGGGTGAATGGGGATTTTAACAATGACATTTGTTAACATTAATATTTAATGCTCTTCATCGTGGTAACTCACAGCAAAGAAGGCCTCTTCAAACACAAGCAGAGGACCAGAGAAGCCAATAACCAGGATTGGTTGAGCAGCGACAGTGCAGAAGATGATGCCCTGGATGCAGGTGGACACGAGGAGCTCAGATACACCCATCATGTTGTCCACCTTATCGGCTGAAGATCCAAACATAGCCAATAGCATTGTTAGAACCACCCGAATATGGTTACTAACATGAACGCATCTAGATAGACACAGGTGGACACACACGCACCCAACAGTCCTCCGAAGGTGATGGCTGGGGAAAGGGCAGCGAAATAGATGAAAATGACTGCAGCCAGCACCTGGGCATTCAGCGCGTCTGTGATGTCACTCTTATAGTGGACGTAGCGTCTCCTTATGTCTCGGATCATGCCACCAAAGGGCCGTCCCGTGCGAATCAGGGGGTCTTCCACTGGTGGACCAGAGACTTCGAAAGCAGCTGGAAAGTAAGAAAGAAATGTGAATAACATTTGTGCTTGCATATTAACTGCGTTGATATAGTGCTTTTTCCAAGTTAAAAGTAAAGATTGCCTAACATTCATCCATTCACACACACACACACACACACACACACACACACACACGGTGGTATCAGCCTCCCTGCAAAAAGTGAAATGTTACTGTAATGTAAGAGCAGATATTAGTAATGTAATGTAAATACGCTTTTTTGATTACTGTAATAACATAGTTGCTATTGTGCATTTGATTATCATCATTACTTCTATTTAATTGAGTCCTAATCCCTTTAATATTAGCGGTGAGCTGGGTATTACCTCTAGTTATTCAGTCAGTGTTAGTGAGCCCTCAGAGCAACAAAGTTTTTTGGCCGTTTAAAAAAACGAATAGACAAATTGAAGAAACTATAGAAATTACTGAACATTGTACAACTGATTTAATTTGCTTTTATTTATTAAAGTTTTAGAAATCATTGCTGGCTTCCAGAGAACGGCGTGGATCACTAACACCATAGATATTGTAGTTACATATTCCAAAAGAGAAAAGATTTGCTATTACACATAATAAAATGAAACATCTTCCAATTAAGGCATTAAATGCTTATTTTTTAGTCTGACAAGATATTTATTCTTACCAAACAAGTTTTGTTAGAGCATTTTGTTATTTTATTTTTAATTATCTTGATAAGATGCTATATTGTTCTTGAAATGTTATTACTGCAACTTAATGCTTGCATACAAGAATTATAAAGTGCAAAACTGCTTTGCCGAAGTCAGAATTTCTTATTACAAGCAAGTTATCCTTTTCATATTCACAATATAGAACAACAGATGAGGACAAAATGAATTTCACTGTTTTATCGTCAATATTGTCTTGATACAGTACAATAGAAAGACATAACACTTTTTATATCTATTAGAAGCATTTAAAAAATAAATCTCAATTTCTTTCATATCAGATCGCATACTTTTATTATATAAAATATATACTTGCTTTTAGTCTGGTTACTAGTTTCAAGATACAGTATATGTGAGTTCTTTGAGGCTTGATATTTTTGACTTTTTTTTCTTCAGTGAAAGTGAAATCTTCCATTTTTTGTTTCCAGATAGTTATGCTTATGTTTACCGTAAGTAATGTTTCCCCTTTTTCTTTTCTTTCAAGAGCCGTGTTTTTGCAGTGCATGCAATGTGCCATCCAACCACTAGGAGCAGTTGGGGTTAGGTGTCTTGTTTGCAGACACTGAGGTCAAACCAACACCTTTATCATCTAACTATACTCTGCCACCCACATATAAATACAGCCTGTAGAAATACAGGTGTATTTGTCCTGTTTGCAGACATCGGCAGTGGAACTATATGTTGGTCCTCAGAGGTCCCTTTCTAAAACAATGGTTGACACCACAACTCACCTGTGTGGGGTTTGATCTCCAGTAGAGGGTCAGAGAGCTGGAGCCTATCCTGCAGAAGCTTCTTCTGAAAGCTGATGATGGAGCTGAGCATGGACTCATTTTGGATCTCAGTGGGCGGGATCACAATGCAGCAGTCCATGAAGGTGGCCATGGCGTCGTGTAGCTCACTAACTTCCTGAGCCTGGAATGCTGCCTGATTGAACACCTTGGATGGAGATGGGACAAATGGGATTCCAACTGATCCGGTGTGACATTTGGGTTTGTGAAGACCTCTGAGACAGGGAGGCTACAGTAATGGCTGTGGACAAGTAACTCTTGTTCAAAGCCAACATGTTGTTACACAAGTCATTTCATTCTTTTAGACAACATAAAATGACATGTGTGACTGAGTGTTCTTTTAACATGAAGTGAATGTGTTTGTAGTTTGTATTACAATGTTCTCTACAGGGGATGCCATTTTATGGCTGGCCCAGATTGTGTTTACACTACTCACGTCAGAAGAACGAGAGCAATGACTCAAAGTTAACAATTTTGAACCGACACAGTTATGGCACACCACACTGTGTCGTTAGCTTACAGTAATGGCACAGCAATGTTACACCAATGTCCACAACATTCCCCGACTTACCTTGTCGGCCAGGAGAGCTGCCATGGCACGGCCCGTTTCGTAGTAGTCTACATCCACCTTGCCAGGGCCCACGAGCACAAAAACAAAGCGAACTGGCAGAGGGGCTTCCAAGGTTGAATCTAGGACCACTGCTTCCTTCAGACGCACAAAAGCCACAGTATCCTTCTCCAGGAAGTCTAAGGCTCCTGGTACATAGGAAACACATACGCTGTTGTACCTACAGACAGATAGATAGATAGATAGATAGATAGATAGATAGATAGATAGATAGATAGATAGATAGATAGATGGATGGATGGATGGATGGATGGATGGATGGATGGATGGATGGATAGATAGATAGATAGATAGATAGATAGATAGATAGATAGATTATTAGCCACACAAACAAATCCGACCGGCCTTTCTTCTTGTGGCTAATAACAAGCTATCCATTTATGTATAGGTTTCAACACACATGCACAAGCCACACAGCAGGCAATTGAGAAACAGTGCAGGCAGTCAGATCCATCAAATAAAACACTGACTTACCTACAAGAACCAAGGAGGCCTCGATAAAATCAGATCCTTCCCTCTAAGGAAAATGCATTAAATTATCTTCTCAAAAATAATGTATGGAAAAACAAATGGCAATATTAAAAAACTGACACTGATGTCATCAGTACTATTGATTATTCAGTATAACTGCCAGTGTCATTAGAAGAACATACCCTGTCTTTCACAGAAAATCTCTGCACCTCCACCCCAACTGTTAGGGCTTGCGTTTCTGGATCAGTTGATTGGCTAGAGGAAGAGAATACTCATTTGTACTTGTATGATTTTGTCAAGGACTGTACAATAACAGCCTAGCTTAGTTGAATTCTCTCCGGTGTCAGAGCCCATCCTATAGCATACAACAGCAAAGTCTCATGTGAAAGTGCCATTACATTTACATAGATATTTAGAGCATACGTTTGATTGTGTAGCAATGACTCCAGCACGCCATCACGGTCTTCAGGCCTCAGCTCGCTTTTGTTAACCAACTCATCCACCATTTTCTCAGCAACGTTGGCCAGGGTCTGTTCCTCACAGTCGAGAATCACCACACCTTTCAACAAACAGCGTGATGGAAGACCAGCAGAGATTGTAGTGACCCATGTGTGAATGAATCAAAGCTATTCATTGACTTAACACCAACCAGTGGTCAAGGTGCGTCGTAGATTAATAAGGCTTTTGAATGTGAGGTAAGAGACGTTTGAGGGTCCCCAGGTCCTAGTCTGGGGGTCGTAACTCTCCTCGTACCCGACCCATTGACCAATCTCCTGCCCATGGGGCTGCTGCTGCTGATCCTTCATCAACTCGTTCAGTTGTATGCCTGGAATAGTTGCAAACGCAAGGCAATCTGGGTAATGTAGGCAACAATAGATAATAATGAAACAATAGCAAAAAGTTAGGAAGACTTGTACGTCTTGGGAAAGATTCAACAGATAAATTAACACATATCGACTCCACCAGCTACGCTTGAGATGCCTTTGAGCATGGCTCTTCCTGTAAGTACCTGTTGACAGCAGTTACACTTAGTCAAAGAACAGTGGAGTGAAAATGTAAGGAGAGCAGAAAATAATTGTGTTTTTTGTATGTTGGTATTGAATGCGAATATCTTTCCATGCTAAGTTTCATTGTGAAAGGCAAAATAGAACATACTCATAAAACCTGGCCATTACAAGTATGGCTGTTGACTGTTTTTCACTGAAACAACATAGTAATACAAGTTGCCCTTTCCAAGCTCACAGTATCTCATTAGGGAAGCAATGATGCGGATCAGTGTTGGAGGGGTGACAGAGATGCCATGAGTTATGTATACAAGCTAAACATGGTGGCTGTTCTCGCTGAGGCTCCAGAAGACTTCAGATACACACAGTTTCCGGTGGGAAGATGACTGGTCATACTGGCTGGCCGTGTTGCCACTGTCAATAGTTGGCGTGTGCCTGGAATGTGTGTGTGTGTGTGTGTGTGTGTGTGTGTGTGTGTGTGCGTGGATGTGTGTGTGTGTGTGTGTGTGTGGATGTGTGTGTGTGTGTGTGTGTGTGTGTGTGTGTGTGTGTGTGTGTGTTCTTGCCAATGCAATGTACTGTAGTAACCCAAAGACTGCCTAAAAGAAAACCTAAATGGTTATGTGTATATTATTATATAGAGTTTATCCACTGTGTATAAATCACAGGGATACGTATTTATGTGTGTATTATAATATTATAATACATATTCAACTCACATGCTGCAATCAAACGGTAGCAATGAAGATTCAGGAATATACATCATCTGCTATAAACAATTTACCCAAAGTGTATGCATTGCATTGCATGTAACCATGGAAGCCATAGAATCATTAGATAGGAGCAAAGTGTGCATGTACCTGGCAGTCTCTGCTGGCTATTATTGATCCATACAGCTGTAATAGCAAATAACAAAAAAAAAGTGGTTTTAAATGTTTTTCAAAAAAATTGTAAGATCATGTGGGCAGGGAATTGATCACATAATAACCAATTAAATGAATACGTATATACTATTATCAATGAACACCTAAAGTGAGTTTAGTATTGTGGATTGAGGAAAGCCAATTCATTGTTTCTTTTAATCTTACAATACATCCCTTGGCAAGTCATTTTAACATTTAATATTTAAGACTTTAGTAACAATTAATTAGATATTAGTAAATATGCCAATAGTTACTTTAGTAAGCCAATAGTTATTTTCATTTTATTAGTAAAAATAGCATTTGTTTACACATCATTGCTAATAGAATATTACTTCATATTTATATTTAAAATGTTACTAAACTTAAAATAAATAGTTCATATAAAACAGTTAAACTAGTATCTACCATTATCTAATGAACTAGTAAAACCAAAATAGAAATAAAACTACTAACTATTTTTATACATACTAACTAACGAATAAGATAAAGCTACTGGTAAAATTTAAATAGATTAAACTATTGCAATAGTTACTAGTTGTAGATATCTACTACATATCTCTACTACAGATATCTACTAGTTCTACTATTATAGAAATAGTAGATATCTCAATAGCTGACCCATATAATTAAATTGCAAAAACTAGACATTTGTTTCCAGTAACAATGGAATAGATACTATGATTGGAATCAATACTAGTTACTAGTAAATAAGTACAATTGTCTAATAGTCTAATTGTCTAGTGTAATTGAACAAAAGACACAAGTAACTATAAGAATAGTTACATTACCACGTAGATACTGTACCAAAGGCAGGTGAGGGAATTTGACCCTGTATACAGTATACTTCCTTTCTTTCTTTCTTTCTTTCTTTCTTTCTTTCTGCTTCTGATGAGCTGCTAAACAAAACATCTGTTTTAATTTTATTTTTTTGTTTATATTACAGAAATATTAGTAATAATACAAAATATTTAATTGGTCAAATTAATTTGACCATTTCCTTTTACCCTTTGAATGTGTCTTGTAGCTGCATACACATTATCTGAGGCTGGAAGTTTATCTGACAACATAATGAAATATTTCCAAAACAGAGGCAAGCAAAGGGGCCGAAAAGACAGATTAGAGTGACTAGGCGTGTACAGTATATGGGAAGTTTAATTGAATGCCAGCATTCTCTTGTGTCCCTAGATGATTTACTGCATTTCACTGTATAATTCTACACACAAACTCTCCACACAAAATATACTGACCCTTTGATTATTGTTATTTCATGTGCAGATCATATTAGTGTTGTTTTTATGTGAGCTACTGAAAATACTAGCTTGAGTTAACTATATGATAGAGTGGTTTATTATTAATTGAAGACAAATTCATCTGCACAGTTTGCTTCTCAAAAGAAAACAATGTTTTCCCTATTGAATATATTTCAATAAATACACAATACATGTTTTGTAAGCAAACTTACAAAACAGATTAATTTCCCTTTTTATAGATTTGTTTTTAACATAACAGAATGTCTCAGTATTCATTGGTATTTTTATGCCAATATACTATACTGTACATACTGTACTTAAAAATGTTAGAAGACCATATGATAGATATGGATGTTTATGCATACTGAAAGTACTAATTCAATTGAGAACATAACATACTTAGCAATGTATTCATCAATAGATATATTTTAGATACAATTTAGCTTTCTTGGCTGAACCAGATTCCACATTACTTTAGCAACAACAAGATGCACTTACATTATACTGTATTGCTGCAATAGAGACATAATTTTAATGCTTTGCAGAAGAGGTGACACTTACCTGTAATAGTCAGCAGCAGTGACTAATCCGACAATGGTCAAAAAGCATGACTTTATCAACACTGCCTCTTATACCTGATTGTCTGTATGTAGCTGTTGGTTAGGAGTGGGCGTGTCGTCATATGCATGTATAGATGCTTGTGTGTGCGTGCACATAGAAACACACATATACACACAGGCATGTACAGCAGTGTTTTGCAGTAACTAGTAACTAGTTACTAAATGTAATTTATTACTTTTTTCAGTAACTAGTGTGTACTACAGTAGTGTAACAAATTACTTTTTCCAAAACGGTAATGATATTACAATTACTAATCCAAGTAATGGTGCATTACAGCATTACAATAGCAAGATGACCCTCCTCCCCAGACTTCCATCTTATGAAGATGTGCCTTTATTATTTAGCTGGTCCTAGCAAACTTAGGCTAGGCTAATTAACCCAACCTGTCCTATCATCTGGTTTGAGAGGCTGCAATGTTTTCACTTTGGCTGATTGTTGACCTCTAAGGTTAGTTATTGTGAAAGTAATGTACAGGTAGTAATGTAACAAGTAACTTAACTCATAATTGTAATACCCAGTAATAAATAAGGTAATAGTATTACTTTTTGAAGGAGTAATGAGTAAATAGTAACTTATTCATGAGTAACTTGCCCAACACTGATGTACAGTACCACACGCACCAACACTACATTCATACAGTAAGTAGCAAGACAACTTGCTACTGTATGAATGTACTACACAGACAAATACTATTTAATTACATTCTAATTTAGTTGCGGTCAATAATTAATTACCTCTATTCATACTCGATTCAACTGCGAATTCACACACACACACACACACACACACACACACACACACAGACATACATATGCATGCCCACACACATACACTCATCAAAGAACGTACTTTCAGTGCATACACTTGCACACACGGACACACACACGCAATTATGCAACAAGAAATGTGTTCTGATTTTACCCATAATATTGATACTGAATACAAATACTTGACAAGCGTAGCCAACCAGTCACTCTGTCATTACCCAGCCGGCATCTTATAATGTATTGTGTTTGTTTGGAGGACAACAAAAGGCGAGGTCTATACAGCAACCAGGACTCAGCCTCTCACCTTCAACATTGCCGGGACAGACAGCCCACCTTTGGATGTCTCCTGCTGTCCTCCAGGGTCACAGCCAGGGAGTCACTTTGACATATCTTCTTCTAACTGTGCCAACACAAGGAAGTGGACTCAGAGGCCTTTTTTTTAACTATAGTAATATACTAT
>JAODOY010084346.1:0-14390 GCA_025399855.1 Forbesichthys papilliferus
CCTTCAACATAAGAGTCCTCTGCAAACAACCCAATAATACATTCATAATCTATCGTAACAACATTACCCTGCTACACGGGCTGGTTGGTGTTTCCTGAACTGAAAACACAGTTATCTAAATAAAACATCCTGCTAGCTATTATTTTATATAATCTAATGATTATCTTACTTGTGTGGCATATATGTTATTCTCTGGTCGTGGTCAGATAGTAGTTAATTAGAACACAACACATTTATTTTCTCTTCGGGAAAGGGGGTATTCCCCCTTTGGTTGGTCCACCTAGGACCAGGCGTGATTCTTGCTTTCTTCTGACCTGTGGTTGACCATGGTTAACTACATTGTGATGCTGGTTTCAACCAGACATTTAAACCCCTTGTTGAGGACAGTGCATTGGCTTTGATCTTCAAAGTAGCACCATAATGTACACTACCATAAATATTAGTATGGACCATTAGCAGATGGCAAGTTTGTTCAATTGACCACAACACTTAGGGAAAGTATAGCATTATTATTTAAATTGAACTATCTCAATAATATTGCATGCATATTTTAGGGGGAGGATATTTGAACAAAACCTACTGTTGCTCACAGGTACAAAACAATAAACGTATACTGTACAAAGACAGAAATATAATGAATACGATACACAATCTGTCTGATCTCATCAGGGAGCTCATGTGTCAGATGGCGGAGACCAATCTTAGCTAGCCGTGCATCTGTTTTCTTGAGACATGCTGATATTGACACGGCTCTCTGGAGAAAGAGTTTCACATCCCAGCAGGCATCTCTGTTCTCATGCTGTGTTGTCATGAAGGGAGAATCTATTTGTATGTAATGCAGGTTGTGCATTGTGATTACCAAAATTAAAAGGGAAATAAATCTGGTAAGATCACAGGATTTATGCTAATCAATTTCCTTGTCAGTGAATAGGCATATGGTACATTTTAAATGCTACATATAGTGTACTGGATTGTTTTAATTTTATTCATTTTATTCTGATTATGTCTGTTCTTGCATCCTTGGCAGATTAAATGGTACTTCATATTCAGAGACGTGTGCCACCGCACATGGCCTCGCGCCTGCACATGCCAGGTAGCAGGCGATTGTGAGCTCATGCATTATCATTTTACACCAATCGAAGTCCAGTACAAACAGCTTGATCGGCAGGCAGTCTTGACCAATCAGAAGGCCAATTTGTCCGACAAATAAAACTCCATCTGGCATCCCAGCAGGTCAACTCATCGACTTTCAATTAAATTAGAAATAGTTCAAATTAAAAATAGTTGTGGAAATTGCAGTAAAAGACTTTGGAACCTTAGGCAGCATTAGGTCTATCTACCTAGACAATATCTAAAGATACACCTGGAGAAGTGTAGGCCTACCCTGTGCAATGGAGATTATTTGGATTTAAAATGAAAGCAACACACAGTTTATGCCACGTTACGGTACCGGTACGTGTGTTTTAAGGTAGGGCTATACTTACGCTCGCTCTAGCCCCTTCCCTCTTTCTCTGCTTCTGCTTCTGGCTGCGGTTATAAATGCCGGCACATTTAGGCAGTAGGACTGACTATAGTGTATCCGTGGGTCCTATAGGCCTATTTAGTAATAGTTTTATATAATATAATAGCCTAGCCTTGTTCAAACAAGAAACTGAAATCGTATAGGCTACATTCTACTGAGTTTACTATTCATGTTAATTCATGTTAAGAACACACACTCATTGTGTGGCGAACACACACTCGTTGATCATTCCTGTGTGTTTAGCTAATATTGTGTTATAAGGGTATTATTGCTGAGTTTGCAGCCAAGAAGGCAAGGAATGTGACTTTAACAATTCACCTGTGTGCTTTGTGAGCCCGTCTAATTAGTATGCAAAGTTGAAACAGTGTGTTTTTACGTTCTTCTTTTAAAATATGATCTGTAGGTTGTATTATTCTAGCATTCTAGTCTACTTGTTTTAAATGTAGGTATCGCCTACAAATTATACCGTGTTGTAGGCATGTAGCCCGTGGCCGTCGGTTGTGAGTGTTTACTGGTCTAAAATCAGAAGACCTGAAATGTTGAAAATATACAATAAAGGCATAGCTCTGCGCTGCGTTGATTTTTTAGTTTTAGTGTTCTTTTTTTTTTTAACACATTATAGCAAAAACCCATTGCAACTATGATGTGCACGATGATGCACTGTAAATGTAAGGTATTGTGTACAGAGATTACTAATGGGTGGGGTAAACTACAATAGTTAGGGTAGGCATGTGTGTGACCGTGATTCATGCGCATGCATGACCAGGCCTCACACGTAAAGTTCGCACAGGGCCTCTCACCCCCCACGCGACGGCATTTGCCACTCCTAAATTATAATTAGTGCACTGTTCTGTTTCAGAAACATATCACGACACAGATCAACAGAACCACTCCATGAGGTATGAGGACTTACTTGTACATTACAATGGATGAAAACAACATGAGCTTCTATTGGGTCACACTGCTACTGTAGCACTGGAAGCCACGTTGAAAGGTGTCAGTCTGAGATTACAGGTAAAACAGTAAATTAGTACATGCTTTGTTACATCGCATTGTCCTCCTGCCCTGAGGCTGGAGGTCAGAAAAATACCATTGTGTGTGTGTGTGTGTGAGTGCTTGTGAGAATGGGTGATCTAGGGAGTTTGAAACCATTGTGCCATCAATGACACTCAAAACATTGTTAGGGGCCAAGGATCACTGGTACAACCCACTGGCATTGTGCTGTTTGAACATTTGTTTCACTTTTTAACCTGAAGCATTACACACTTTGCTTCATTTCCTTCATTGGAGCTTCCCCTCACCTCCCTCACATAGCTTGTCTTTTCTCAAGATGACCCAAAACATTTCTAATTATGATCCTTTCCCGTGGGTAAAGGCGTCTGCCAGGGGCAGCAGAGTTCAGTGAACCTGCAAAGTGTACAGCTGTTATCTTTGACTGGTGGCCAGAAAAGAAAATTGGAGCTTGGGCAGAATCAGACGTCTGTAAATCCTGCCTGTTTAGAGCACAGAGGTTACACTACTCTACTCGGTGTCACCTAATCTGCTCGCAGGCAGATGTAGCATCCAACAGCTTTTTTATGCAGGGATTCGGTGAGAGGAAAAAAAAGGTCAGAAAAGAACAAGGATACACAAGCTTAAGGTGTTTTTATATGTAACCCTAGACGCTAAACAAGATAGCATTAATTAATGTCTTCCTGCTTTTGCATAACTGCCATTACATTTCTGTATACAAATGATCAGCTATTACTGTGGCTTAAAAAAAAGATAATAAATTGTACTGGTTTAATGTTACATACAGTGACAATGGAATTAGAGCTACACAGCAGCCTGCATGACATCACCACAAAGGCTATTTATACATGAAAACCAAGCCACGATAAGAGTTATGGCGTGTGTGACAAAGAACTGGGGTCAGCAAATTGGGCCTGTAAAAGGAAAATGCATGTTCATTTACCACTCCTTCTTGCCACACCATCTGCCTTCTCCATAAACTCGGAATATTATAATTTATATACTGCATTATTTAAAAACGTATTTCCACATAGGTTTCAGGGATAAGGGGCGGGCCTTCCAGTATTATAGTGGGCCAATAAGTCTGATATTAGAGGTTGTTGTCTCACATGACCGCAACTTATTTCCTCCCATCCCAATGAACATGATGCCTAACACCATGACAATTATGCAGCTTATGCACAAATCTTCTCATTTCTAATAGCTCCAATCTGTGATGCTCATTTAGCCTGACTTATTTGCAGAATTCATTTTAAACAAATGGTTAGGTAACACAATTTCGAGATCATGCTGCAGATATAAAACACCCATCCACTCACCAATGCATCCATGTGGGTGTAAAAACCTAATGAAGGACACCGAAGGGGCACTGAAGTATCTGATGCCCACAGCCAGACCATGCTGAGGACAGGCCAACCTTTTCATTTTGCATATAATAATAATTAGAATGCTCATACAATCACAGTGCACATTACTGTCTCTATGGAAACCTCTAGACATAAAGTGACATTTCATTTGCCAAAATCTTTGGATTGATTAATATTACAGTAAATCCTCACACTGACATTCGCCAATACATCTTTGATCATCTCTAGTCTGTATTTTTATTTTTCAACGATTTCAATTGTTTCTCAAAAATATACTACGGTACTAGAAAGTCTACAATGATGCCTGTCTCTAGTGTGTATTCGTAAATTGCTCGTTTGCAGATAAAAATAACAAAATATATACACAGTATATGTATATATGTATACACTGTATATATGTATACAGTACATATATATACACAAAGTATATATAGAAAATAATCATTTTGTTGAGAAGGTAAGATGCGCTTTTGAGAAACAATGTCAGAATCATCAGCTTGCAGGCATATCCTCTGAAGAACTTGTTGCTGGGTGGGGACATTTGCAGGGTGCAGGATCATTACATTATTTTGGGTTTCAAATTCTGTGAAATTAGGTCATTACCTTACACACCTACAATTGCAACTGCGATTGGAAAAAATTGGAAATGAGTCCATAATAGGACTGAGAGTAGAATTAATAGTTCTCAATGTTCTCAAATGGCTGAAAACAGCAGCAGCACAAGGAGCACTGTTATACTGTAACACTGCAGTTAAAAGGACATTGTGGTGTATGTCATGTAGATTTCCATGGTAACGACCCCCCTTGCAAACCATATAGGACATATAAATATACGTAGAAACGTGAGGTAATTGCCCTTATCAGCCATTAAATTAGTAATGACATTTTTTTAATGGAATTGATCTGGTATCTGGTAAACCAAGCAGCTATAGCTAATGGCATCATCAGAATGTGTGTGTTGCTTTGGCTTGCACATTTCATTTCCAGTAAGATTGATTAATGAAACATTAGAGATACAGACCAGCTGTGGACATCGAGGGTATATTAAGTTAATTCACACAACATGTTTGTATTTTAGCCATTTTAATTAAAGCAGTGTTTATTTAACACATTTTAAACAATTATAACAAACATACTGTACATACACTTAATAAAATAATTAGATATATAAATATAACACAAATGTATACAAATAACCTTCATATGTCAGAATTGCTATAAAATCCAATATACGTATACAGTTTATCCAATGCATATTAGTAGTGTTGTTAATTTCTCTTCTAGCTACAGTACGTCCTTCAATAAAAACACTTCCCACTATCTATTTGTAATTCAGTGTCATTTATTAGAAAATGTCTCATGATGTCATCAGTACCACCCGTGCTATCGTGCATTTGTAAATCAGGCAATAGGCCAATTCTTTGGGTGCCGTGGCGTGAGGGGGTGGGGTATGGGATGTGATTAGCTGATTGTTGTTTATAGTAGTTGAGTATGGTGTTCTACAAAAGCCAGTCGACTGAACACTAGACCTTTTGAGAAGGTTGAAGTCTTGATATCTCCTTAAACTGTAGGCAATGTAGTAAATTGTGATTTGAACAAATGTGATAGCCTACAAGGCACGCCCACCAACAACAACAACACGTGAAAGACAAGGAAACATATTTGTAGGAGCTCTGGTGAAAAACTGCCTCCGCTGAGCTAGAAGCAAGGTCGGAAAATGTACGGTAATCACGAAGAAAAGCAAAGAGTGGTCAACGGACACCACACCTACTGTACTGTATGGAGTTCCTGATTTAGTGGCCGTCCAACTATTGTGCAAGCCAAATCAACTTGCTGGGCGAGAGATACTTTACAACAAGGTAGCCAACGTCCGGTGTTACGCCTAATTCTGTGTCCTGCCGAATTCAGTGACCCTTTCAAAACGAAGTATGTTAAATAAAGCAGAAAAAGCATGACATAGTTCGATAGATCTATAAATAATATTTAGAAATATCTAGACATCAAGTAACCTTAAAACGACGAGGCTGGTGTAGATAAAGTAGATTATATTCACTTTTTATTCAGAAATCGCTAAAATTGCAGAGCAAACCACCATTGATAGCTAGCTAACCTTTTAGTAACCCTTTACCGAACTAAAACACTTCGGGACCGAGACATAAACTGAACGAGAAATCACACATTCACACAAACTCATAGATTGTACATGATTTTAAGTGGCGCATGCGCACTTTTGAAAGGGTCACTGAATTCGGCAGGACACAGAATTAGGCGTAACACCGCATCTGTGTAATAACTGATTGGCCGATCACCCATAAGCACCATAAAACAAAAAGAACAGCGCCCCTAAAGGTGCATAGACACTGGATCAGTGGAAATATTGTTCCAGCACGGGTGTTTCTAGGATCTAACATTTGGGGGGGGGGTTAATGAGAATACACTGCCTGCTAAATCACAAATGTCACTGTATAACAATGACTAGACTGTGTATTTGTTCAATCTCTACAGGCAAGCAAAGTTCGAAAATGTATCGCATACTCAGAAGGGTTAAAAAAGGTGACATGTTTGAGAACCAAACAAAATAAAGTGAAAAGACAGTATTTGATTCTGGCAAAAAACACATTATTGTGTTTACTTACAGTAAATTATTAATACTTTTTGTCTAGTGTTATTTTCCTGCCATAATTCGCACAGACAATTATTTGTTGCAAAATCACATTTAGTGAGGCTATGTAGAATCAGGTGTTCAAATCAGGTGTGCAAATTAGCCTTGGCTATAAACACTGTATTCCCTATGTTCCAGGTTATTGTGACCACATGAACGTTTAACATATTGTATTGTCCCTGACAAATAATGACATGACAATTCAGGGAAGCAACCAAGTAGATATTAATAGCCTACGTTTGACAACTGTCAGAAGTCAGATCAACCTCCTTGTGTGCAAAGCGCTGAAGACTGACAAACCACCAGAGTTGTCCTTCCATATTTTCATTTCTGAAAAACAAACTGGCACCCGGCAATGTCTAGCCTGAGTCTCATTCCTTTACTTGTTTGTTTTTATTTCCCTCGTAACTTACAATGACGATCATTAAATTCAGACAATACGGATACGTGGAGTTAGCCTTAACTCAGTGAAATTATTCTGATTCTGAAATTACATTGTAATACCAGTGATGGCTCCTGCTCAAAAAATTCAATAGCCTAGGTACATTAAAGGTATCTCAATCATTCTAGAGAAAGCTTGTCAATCAAAACAAAATAACCTCTTGCTTCCATCAGAAGCTCTGCCCACCACACACTGAAAACACATAGCAAAGGCTAGGATATTGTTGTGTGGTGCGATCTGCAACAGATGAGATATAGCCTATTGTTAATTAACAGTGAAATCACTTACTGTAGTTTTAAGTCAACTAGCTATTGTCACATTGCATTCTAATCTACAATGTTTTGTTAGAGTTTTTTAGTCACCTCACTAGTGCCATACCCCTAACCAATTTCTGACCCGAACCTGAATTTAACCCTTAAAGTGGAGCTCTTCAAAAATGATTCATTCTATGTTTTATGTTGTGGTCCAGATAACCAGAAAGTAGTCTACCAATTAATCAAATAAATGTCTTAAAAAACGAGGTCTACAAAACACACTTGAGGTTGATAATGAAAATAAATGAATCCATAATTGTCTGATTCAGTTGTCATGTTATTTTCATGGTTATTTTAGGTGCAGCAAAAGGCTCTCGCCCACTGGGCCACTCTAGTCAATGCTTTCACTTCCACCACACGCGACGCGCAGCGTTTTGGAAGCGTCCCAGAAGCGGCTCTCCACTCTGCTTCGCTAAAGATAGGCGCCGTGTCTATTTTTGACGGATGCTGCGGCCAAAACGCGCTGCTCAAATACAAAACACAATTCAAATCGTGTGCAAAACAAATTGTGCGGACTCTCGGTTGTATTTCACATTGATGGCAAGAGGTCAGAAGTGAAAGAATTTGATATCTGGGACGATCGGTTCATTTTACACATTTTAAAACACAAGAGTTTTATGACACCACAAATCAAATAAATTCCAGAAAGGTCCATGGTGTGGATTGAATTGCAGTAGTTTTTTGGAGTGGACGTGAGTGAAGGTAAAGTCAATGTCAGACAGTCAAAGTAGTTTTTGCTGATCTCACCAATACAACTGCCTCGCAGTGCTTCGCTTTTCACACTTCGAGGACGAAACAAACTTGCGTGGGAGCCAGAACGCTGCGCACACGTGTCTGGTGGAATTCCGGGGTCACAGTATGGCAATAGGCTACCTTGTCTACGTCCACCTTGGTTCAAGTGAATGCAAAACATTGACGTTTGGCTTCCGTTTAGATATTGTTAAAAATGGTTATGAAAAAGCACAATTGCATACACACTAGACGATCCTACCAATTCATATTATTATGATATTACTAAGTCATGCAGGCAGAACAGATAAGACACAATCCATAATGTTCAGCGATGAACCATTCTAGGTCATGTTTCTTAGACAAAACGTGTTACTGACAGATACCTACGAATGTTTTGTATTACGTAAACACGTTAGTGCAAGCACTCCCGGAATCCGGAATCCATAGAGAATGCATTGAATATCCTGCATTTGTGAAAAAGATGTTAACCTGAACGTGTATGAGAGTGGTAAGGGTGATTTTCAGTCATTTTGAAATCGCCCAAAAAGGGGCTGGAGCCTGGCTATGTGTACTCCACGGAACATTGGACGCTGATTGGATTAAGATGTTTAGAGGTAGGACAGTCAGCTACAGTAGCGTGCACTGGTAAAGTTTGAAATTCCCTCCTCTCTCGTTCTCCCTTTGGCAGTGCGTCGCCTAATTGCCCTAATGAACAAACCGTCCCTGTGTAATACACAATTCACTGACGTTAGCCGGTAGCTGACTAAAATGACAAACATTCCATTTAACAGTGTGGAGAAGACTTGATGCGGTATCATTGATGATTTGTACCTAAGTAACATTTAAGAAGTTTAATTGAGAAGATTGCAATAGCTTTCTGAAACGTCTATGGTCTCACTCACTCCAGTGTATAGGAAATTGTGCTACATTTTCCCCCCCCCAACAAAAAAATAAAATATTTGGATCTACACGATTCACGACTTGATTTGAAACGGCGATTTTAAACAGCGATTTTCACCGAAAAGCAACTAGTTTGCAGGTATGATGGTATTAGAGAGCTTAGTTTCAGAAAGTAATAATCCTAAAAAAAATTATTTAGGGATGCTGAAATGCCATTTAGGTATGCTTGAGCACTTCTAAAATATAGTCTAACATTGCCAAGGTGCACAGACTGTTGTTGCATGTCCTAAAATGCAATAAATCCATGCTTAAACAAATATATCCTGTATCTATATGCTGTCATCTTTCATTTATATAGAGCAGTTCAATTCTTGATGTTATCTTGTGTGGTAATGCTCCATACAATATTTATAATATGTTACATATATATTAAACTTAAATCTTAGACTTTAAAAAAATATCGCAAATCAAATCACAATCGCAATGTCAGAAAAATCTCAATTGGATTTATTTTCCAAAATCGTTCAGCCTTAGCCTATACCATTAATCAGTATCCATGCCACTGTAATCTATGCAAAAGGTCAAACACCCATCAAAGAACACCTTGAAATACCACCTGATTTTCTACAAATGGCTACTGATGATAAAAATGACTGTCATTCTGCATCTATGACGTATTGACAAAATGTATGGGTACTCATTAGTATGCCCTCATAGCATTGAGAATACACATTAGTTTTGATTAACAGTAGCAATTAAATATATAATATCAATTAAATATGGAAAAGTATGTGACATTATGATGAAATCAGTTTATATAAACCACCCCTCAGTTCTCTTTTTCATTGACAAAATATTCATCCTACTGCAGCCTATTCTTGCTACTTACTGCTAACTAAATAAAGGATGTTAGGTGCTTAATTCATGTACTGCACAGATGTGCACAGCGCTGAATGTCTTAGGATAATTCAATGACTTAGCAGCTCATAATACATATAATATGTAACACCCAATAAATCTAGAGACCGCTAGGTCTGTTACTGTACTGGATGTATAATAAAATGAGTCATTGACGTGATAGTCATAACGGAGGCATTATTTTCAGACGTTCAAACAATTCTCCTCACCTCACCTCACCTCCTAGCAATATGTGCCGTGTATTTGAAGCATTTGGCCCACAGCGGAGAGTAAGGCCTCATGATACACCACCTTCTAAACACATCACACAGCCCGGCGTGTGGGTCAGCCTGCTGTTAACTAGCTCAAAGTAGCGGAAACGGGACTGTCTCATCCCTGTCCAAAGGCAATAAAGGCAATTGTTTTGGAGGAAACCATTGAAAGAACACATCGCTAGATCCATTTTTGTTTTCCTGCGCCTGCCAGTGTGTGTTATTGTCAGGGTGTGGGCATGAGAGGGCCTCTGCTGACCCTGACAGCCAGAGAACGCTCTTTAATAACCAGCGTCTAACACTGCGGGGAGCCTCAGCTTCTCTTCGTCGCCCGAGGTGACGCTGTCTGAATATTACTCTGTGGTGTGGTTCCTTCTCAGTGTCTCCCTTCCCTATGCGTCTCTGGGCAACAGGAACACAGCGGTGACAGCGTGGCTGTACACTGTGTGGTGTTTGTGGAGCTCAGAAAACATACTAGTGTGTTGTGTGTGTGCTCATATAGCCCCTCGCTGACCAAATGGACAACACAATGGAGTCTCTCTGTCCCTTTGGCCAGAGGTCAGGTACAGCTGAGAATAAAGCTGTTGCAATGTGTGGCCGGGGCCTCCTCATGGCAACACTGCTGATTTGTGGACCCCTCTGTGGTCTCTGTCGGCCCATCAATCACGCCTGCAGCCCCGCTGACGGAAACACAGTCGCCCAGAGATCCTGTGCCCTCTCATGCGATATACATGGCATTATTGCACTCATATTTTATTTACGCCCACTAACAGTTTTACGTGCAAGACCTTGGGGATGATAATGACTATGTAGCTATAATTCTAACATGATTTTGAGGGGGGAAGTTGTGGCGTAGATACATCTGCAGTGAAAAGTGTATGTGTGTGTGTAGTGGCATGGGTAATGAGCCATTCATGACAAAAATAAGTGGAAGTGTGATGCGCAGTAGTGTTTGCATGTGTTTGTGTGCAGGTATGTTGTGCACACGTGCAGGAAGGAAAGCTGCGATTTCTGACAGGAATTATTCCCTGGCTGCATTTGTAATCAAATATTAACCAGTCGGACCGCTGCGTGTCTCGGGCCAATCTGAGGCCATGCAGACACTTCACACAGATCTCGTCTGATCCGTCTATTGACAGGCCACTGGGCTGAGAGCTGGGTGCAGAGCCCTTGGCAGACTACATCAGCCAAACAAGCCCTGGCCTCACGCTGGACAATAAACCCAGAGGCCCGCTGCTGTCCGGATTAGGAAATACCATTTCCCCATGTCAGGTCAGACGCTTCCATCAGCAGTCATTCTAGGCTTCAAATGGAAAGGGATAGTCTGTGAAGTGAACGTCTGAAAGGGATATGGAGAAAAAACAAACAAGATGTTTGCAGCTTGAGCACTTGAGTCTACATATGGGTAGATTTGATTGTGTCGTATTCTAGCTATTTTGTAGTCTGTGTAGATGGCACAGTGCACTGAAAACCCTGGGGTGTGTATTTGGAGAGTTTAAGTACTGTTTAATGCTGGATGTTGAAACAGGGATGAATGTACAGTAGCGGCAGAGGAGGAACCACCCTTCCCATTCATCATATAAGTCTGTTGACGCTGCATTCATATTCATTTTAGTCACAGGCCTCAATATGTTCCTCGTCCTGCCGAGACACAATGAGACACCTGCATACAAGCAGACTGACTGATAGATTTTTTATCTTTGCATCACATGTTCATGGTACCTGGCAGAAATGCTGTTCTAATCTTGGGGCAGAAGAAAGTGCCTGTCTGTGTGTGATTTCCTGTCATAGCGTTTTTTCAGGCAGAGGAGAAACAGGTGTGTTCCAAGTGCTCAAATGAATTGTCAAGCAGACAGCCGTCTGTCACTCACTGGGAGAACAGCACAAACAAACTGAGGATGAACCACCACCGACGGTCTGCTCTAGTGCAGCGGATGACAGGAGAAATATAATGTCTTCCTCCATTTTTTTTCTTCTTCTCTGTGCATTCTGTCGTTTAGCAACAGGAGCTACCTTTGATTGAAATAGGAACGCGTGAGTGCACCAATGAAATGAAAGTAATTGACAAGCCCTGAAGAGCAGGCATACGCATAATCCTTTAATTCAATAACATGGAAGACTATAAAGGCTCAGGTTCCACCTTGGCTCGAAGTGCTCCCAGTGGGCAGTGGGTCTTCTTGGAGCACGCTGATGGGGACACACCAGCAATAGCTGATAATGTCAGCCCATCTCCACTTGCACACAATGTCCTCTGTACATTAGTCAGGGAAGATTCATGCAGCAGTTGTCCATAAAAGCCCCCCCCCACATCACCACCTGTAACCTTACAGAAACTCTTTGGAGATTGTACCAAGTACCAGGTGATGATTGTGTAACAGCACCGGGCTGGCAATTATCTCCACAGCCAGCCAGCTCCATCTCTATGCTAAACACAGCATTGCCATAAGAACACGGTGCAGGTGAGTGGTTATGTAGGACAATTATGTGTCACAAGGTGTCTTCAGTGAGCGACAGAGCCATTTCACATCACTGGCCTCTAAACCAGGGCCTTACGGCGCTGTCAGTCACTGTGTGAGGGTGCATAAATGTACTTAAAAACACACACACACACCGAGCAGCCACTCACTGGGTTACATACAGGCAAACGTAAAAATTACTTTTAGTTATCAATCCAGCAGCTATACTCGCATTGGCAATACACATTTCAACTTTAAAGTTACGTTCCAAGCAGCAGACTAGCAGCTCTAGCTGATATAAAATATTCACCAAATATCTTCTCGTGGTCCTCTATCTTATCATTCTCTGTGCATGTTGAAACAAGGAATATGTTACTACTACACAGACCTGGCTCAGGTCTGTAAAGAGGAACACAAAGAAAATAAATAAGCAATATCTTAGCCTTCACAATGCATTTCCAATGTGTGGGGAGGAGCTTGTGAGGAAGCACCCTATTGCATTGAATGGTTTTTGTTTGGACTGAGTTCAAATATCAACAAGCTTTCTCCAGAATGAATAAGCAATATACCGTTAAACACTCTGGGTTACAAGAAGTAGTCTAACCAGTTTTATGACAAACACTTTTGCATTGAGGTTCCTGATCGATACTTGATGGATCTATCATGGTCAGGATGTTTATCACAAGACTACAATGACGGAAAGGCAGCATTGACATCTCAAATGTTCGAAAGAAAAGACGATTCCATTGCAAACCACTGTACTGATATTGCGTGAGCCTGCAAGGAAAGCAACAAATCAATTGTTTAGCTCAAGATCCACATACTGCTGAGGATGAGAAGTGTGCTGCCTTCTGCAACATAACAAACTTCTAGCTATCTACAGTAGAACTAGCTAGAAGCACATGTTACTGACCTAAGGAAGTTCCAAGAGTGTCGGGGGGAGGGGGGCGCAGCCCACTGAATTGTTGTGGGTCATTACCAGATAGAGGAGGATAGTCCGGTTCTGGAGTGTGGGCACAAGTCACTTAAAGACAGGCCAAGGAATGGGGAGCGACCTTGTGCCTTCATCAGCGTCCACCACCACAAACCAGGGGCTCACCCTTGAACTTTGTTGGTAAGCTGATTCAGCACAAATATAAATATTCCCCATTTTCCCTCTTCTTTATGCATCGCTAATGTCTAGTCACAACCACTGACATTGACTATATGATGACATCATCAGTCTCCCGTGTCCAGTTACTGTAACAATGGCCTGTTATTGCTCCACCTAACAAGGGTTTTCTTTCTGTTATGGATAGTATTGTTTAAGCGTTGTTTATGGATTTGTTTGTGTGAAAAGAATAACATATTAGTGCAACTAATAAGGCAATATTATGTTATTAGGCATGGCATATTTTTTTGTGACCTAATTTTATGGTTTATTATTATTAATGGTTTCTCAATGTTTTCTCCACAATAAAGCCAGGAGGGAAATCAAATTAGAATCAAAACACATAAGTATATGTTGCAATTAGGCTATACTATACAGTTTCAATACTATAAACAATAATAATACCCTTAGTAAGGAACTCAATCATAAATGTCACTTTCATATGATTGCTGCTAACGTTTAACCGCCCAGGGAAGGGCTCGGTGGTTGCTAAGCAGATGTATGCAGCCTTTATTTACATTGTGTGCTAAAACTCATTATGTGATATTTAATTATGAATGCTTTGTTAGGAATGCGTCACACTGTGTTTTCCATCCATCTTCTCCCGCTTATCCGGAGTCGGGTCGCGGGGGCAGCAGCTTCAGCAAGGGACCCCAAACTTCCCT
>JAODOY010084348.1:0-2500 GCA_025399855.1 Forbesichthys papilliferus
GAGAGAGAGAGAGAGAGAGAGAGAGAGAGAGAGAGAGAGAGAGAGAGAGAGAGAGAGAGAGAGAGAGAGAGATTGTGGGAAATGGGACTTCACAAAGTGTGAAAGAAGAGTTTTTTGCACTAATCTGGGTCAGCAATCTGTTTGTGTGTGTGTGTGTGTGTGTGTGTGTGGGGGGGGGCCATCTGTCTTGTCAAGATTACAGTATGAATATAGGGCAGAAGAGAGACAGAGAAAGCAAGGGAAAGAGAGAGAATAAGTACATAATATAAGACACACCGTCACTTTAGTACAGGGGATTTGATGATGCCTGTGTGTGTGTGTGTGTGTGTGTGTGTGTGTATATATAATAACATGAATATGTTATTATATTTGAGTGTAATATAAGGCATGTTTACTTACACATGTAGAATAATAAGCCCATGGATAATACATTGCAGTATAGAGTATTTGTTGCGCATGTACGTATGTGTGAGGGTGTATGGGTCTGTGTGATTATTCAGTCTTTGATGTCACAGATCTAGGATCTGCTTGCTTAAGATGGTGAACCATTGACTAGACTCTTTTTGGGGATAAACAGCCACCCCTGTTACATACTATAACGTTGTTGTTTCTTTCTAAACACTGTTTTATCAAGGTCTGTTGTCATGCATGCGTATATGTTTAATATGCAGGTGGGATCGAACACCAACAGCACCCTGGAGACAAACGCTTCCAATGAAAGTCGATCGCATCACCATGGCAACTGTATTGGTCCCACTTTCTCACCCCCTCATCCCTCCTCTCTCTCTCCCTGTGTTTGAGTGGCGCACGCTTTCACATGAGGCTTTGACAGAGAGACAGCCCCTCTACCACTCATTCAAATAACCATAGCGCCATCTTCTTCCTGTAATGTTTACACATTATGCTGTTCATGAGTTAGGGTTTTATTGGTGCTATGCTGTAACCCCTCCCCACCTCTCATCTCAGCTCCCCATAATCCATCCATTCATCCTCCAAAACATTTATTGTCTGTGCTGTCTGTCTATGCATATCTACCTATCTGTCTGTCTGTCTGTCTGTCTGTCTATCTATCTATCTATCTATCTATCTATCTATCTATCTATCTGTCTGTCTGTCTGTCTGTCTGTCTGTCTATCTATCTGTCTGTCTGTCTGTCTTTCTGTCTGTCTGTCTATCTATCTATCTATCTATCTATCTATCTATCTATCTGTCTGTCTGTCTGTCTGTCCATCTGCATAGCTATCAATGTATCTATCTATCGATCTTATTTAAATTATAATCACATATCTCTTATTACAGTAATATACTCTCTGCACTGTTGCCGATGCAGTCAAACCTTGCGTAGTGACCGCCCAGTAAAGAGTTCCCCAACCTGTTGCCGTGGCAACCCCAAGGAATATTCTGCGGTGGCCATGGCAACAGGATGATGCACATCCGGTGTAGTTGGTGGGTTTTTATTTAGACACCTCACAGACGGGACATGTGTGTGTGTGTGTGTGTGTGTGTTTATTTGCATGTGTGAGAAGGCCTGTTGAGTGCAGGGCACGTTTTACAGTAATTCCATAAATATTTCTTTAACACACTCTCTCTCTCTCTCTCTCTCTCTCTCTCTCTCTCTCTCTCTCTCTCTCTCTCTCTCTCTCCCCCTTACAGTGTGAAAGCCACACTACCTATGGCTTTCACTGAGGCTTGTGACATGTCTATATTTTGTACACAGTTTACGCTAAATCAATACTATAATTATAGTTCTGTATATGTCACATCCTTACAGACCATTAGTGGTGTGTTAGAAGCCACACAGAGGTGCCTTGCTTCTATACTGTACTGTAGTAGTGTGTGTGTGTGTGTGTGTGTGTGTGGCGCGTGTGCATGTGTGTGTGTGCGCGCGTGCATGTGTGTGTGTGTGAAAGGGAGTGGGGGAAAAACGAGGGAGAGAGAGAGTCTAAGATGATAGGGAGATTGAAAGTTGAAAGATTCACATGGAGGTTGGCAGCTATGCCACTCGTATAAAACACCACAGGTATGGTCTCACACACAGTACAGGTTAAGTGTGCATGGAATTCATGATGTCATGCTGTACAGTGTACAGGCACACATGCAGGCATGACAAACGGGTTGCTGTTGTAAAATATAACATATATGGAGTTATCGGTGCGTTCTGTTCTCTGAGCGCCTCCCTCTCTCTGTTGTTCACACACACACACACACACACACACACACACACAGACCCTTTTCCCTTGCTGTGTGTGATGATGACTGTCCTTGACAGCCATATGAATAATCCATAACATCAGAGCAACACATGCAGATTCTCACCAAGCCTTCTAAACATCACTAGCCGACCACACACATCGACATACATCACCACCTTGCCATCATCCCTCTCTTCCTTCTTCCTTGTGATGGAGAGATACAAATTGTGGAAGCTGGTTTACATGTCAGGGTGCATCAGGTTCCAGAAAGACGGATCACATGAGATGATCATGAGGATGCTTTGTGA
>JAODOY010084348.1:7500-14387 GCA_025399855.1 Forbesichthys papilliferus
AAATATATGTTTTGCTGCTGACCTTTATTAATGCTGAAGTGCTAAGACTGAAACCTCACACCTAACAACTGAGCAATATGCTGTATGCATGCTCCTGTTATGGTTAAGGCGTGATATATGACATGCATGCCCCCTCCCCCGACACACACACACACACACACACACACACACACAGTGGCAAGATCTCTACTGTCCTAGTGCCGTATTGACACACTGACACACGGCAGTCTCCGGTCATGTATTTACATGTTACTGTGGCAACACTTTGTTTTTCACCCCGGTACAGCATCATTCTCTCTCTCTCTCTCTCTCTCTCTCTCTCTCTCTCTCCGTACACATGCACACATTCTGGTTCTTTCCTCACCCATTAATGTCAGTGTCATTTCTGGCCACGAGGCTATTGGCAATTCATTTAGTATTTTATCCTCTTTCCGAACCCCTCTGCTGCTCTCTCTCTCTCTCTCTCGCTCTCTGTCTATCTCTCTCTCTTTATCTCACTCTATCTCTCTCTCTAACTTTCTGTCTCTTCCAGTCCTAATCTCAATGGGAAGCCCTAGAATTACCCGCCACTTTCAATCAACTCCGGCCACATTCACTTTCGTCTATAGCCAGTGACCTGCATATCACACACACGCACGCACACACACACCAATCCCAGCCAGAGATCAGGAGGGGGACATCAATGTGTGATAATGCTGTTCATGACACACACCCCTCTGCTCTGAGTAGGGGAAGAATTATATTATAATCTTTGTGTGTGCTTGTGTGTGTTCCTGTGCATCTATTTATGTGAATGTGTGTCCATGTTATTGGCTTGTTTGACTGACTTTACATATGTGTGTGTGTGTGTGTGTGTGTGTGTATTTGATTATGTGTGAATGAGTCTGCAACTGTCCAAATACAGTATATGTGTGTGTGTGTGTGTGTGTGCATGGCCATTGCTATCTTTCCCCAGTGCAGATCAATTAAAAGATAGGACCGCTGAGGGCCGAACAACCCCCAAATGATGTATGCGTCCTGTACTTAGACTACACAGACCAGCAAGCTGAACGCAAGCCTTTCCAAACAGCTGCCAAACCTCATAAATATACTGAAATTATGATGGTTTGTTGTTTTCAAGTGTTTTGCACATTACTTTTATCGATTACACCAATAAGCAAACAAATGGCAGTCTACTGTATACCGCACAACGTTTTAGCCTGTTTCGAATCTTGCAAGATTAACAATTTTGTCTGGAATCTCTCCATTCAAGGTTGTTTTTTATAAACAATAGTTGTCAGTAAAATAATCAAACATTTGATGTTGATTTTCAAACAGGACAGCCTTCAACCAATCAGAATAAGATTAGCCGATGGCTCTGTAACCAGCGCCATGTTCAGCCCGACAAAACGTAGTAAATCACTTCCTTAAAAGTAAATGGTGATGGGCAGAACATTCTGTGTTATGGAGAGTTGCAAGGACTTTGGTCGCTTGGCTGTGCGCATTCCCTTATAAATATGGTGCATTGTTTCAGATTGACTGTGCTAACTAAATGATCAACCGGCTTTGAATTGTGCAAAGCAAAGCAAACGTAGAGGCTGAGCTTGCAGCTGCCCTGCACCCCCACCGCTTGCTAAACGTTTCTTAACAAAATGGTAGCCTACATCCTTGTTAAAGGATTAGATTTGTTTTATGACAATTGCATCTGCTACATCCACAAAAAGCTCTGTATCCAGAATGTTGTAGTTTTGGCAAACACAAAATTAATGTTTTTAGCAGGAATGCCATCAAACAGGACAGATTGGAGCTGAAAGAGATATTGTTCAGAGGATGAATCAGTAATCATTGCTAGCCAGAGAGCCCATATTTTGTTCATTAGCTAATGTCAGTTTTTACAGCCAGATAGCTTATAGCATGTTTACCTCAAGTATGCTATGCCTACAGTATAGCAAGTATAGAGTGAATTCTGGGTGAATATCTGGAAATGATGGCAACCCACAGGCTATCAGACAAAGACGTTTTATTATCCAATAAATTGTGCCTTTTGATCATGTTGTGTTTGCGAAGATGGGGTAATAGCTGTGTCAACAGCACGGTTACCATAGAGACAGCATGGCCGCGCGCTCTTCCAGGTGACCCAGTTTGTGCATGCGCCCCTACTTGCTTATTAGCCAGCCATTAAGCGGAGCTGACTGCCGTCTGATCTGAGTATCACAGACTCGTGGACAAACAAAATCACAGCTTGAAGATATATTGTTGTTGTTTTTTTTATAGTAGTGCTTGTGCTGTTAGTGGTGGAAGTGGAATCATTTTAGTGCTTGAAAATACCACTAGGGTTAGTACCAGTGGACACACTGTTCATTGATGGAAACTGACAATTTTAAGCGTCTTTGTCAGCTGGTTTTCTGCATTCTGCACTCTGGAATGCAAGTTATTGCAGACTTGGCTGTACCAAACAGGACTTACTATAGTGTACCAATATTGGTAACTAACCGAACCCAGATGTATGTATCCAGCCTATTTGTAGTTGGTCTCAGCTATTTCATGGATATGTCAGGTGCAAATACTGTTTATACAACTATTACAAATGAAATGCATATTACAAAATGTGATTTTGAAGTAATTTGTAATAATATTCTGAAGGTACGATACGAGCACTGTACAAGGCCAATGTATACATCTGTGTTGCATATACACCGTACCCTACGCCATAGCCAACGCGCACCTCTCCAAAAATGTAGCTATGCGTCCGTCGATGCAGGTAGAAACAACAGTATGCCAGAGTGCTTTTGGTTTAGGCTACGATGTATGTTATTGTAG
The DNA here is from genome assembly GCA_025399855.1 of Forbesichthys papilliferus. Classification (NCBI taxonomy): domain Eukaryota; kingdom Metazoa; phylum Chordata; class Actinopteri; order Percopsiformes; family Amblyopsidae; genus Forbesichthys; species Forbesichthys papilliferus. The sequence continues at coordinate 10,300 of JAODOY010084348.1, forward strand.
CCTATCGCTGGGTCCTAACGGCACATCTCCATGGCGAATGCTTATCTAGAAAAATAGACTCACTTATTAAGATGATAGTTAGCCTAATCCTACTTTTGAGATTTAATTTTAGATTGTTTCATTTTCAATTAATGAATTAAATTTCAGTTCAACTGTTCAGACAGCAAACGCCTTTTTTGTGTTGGAGGGACGACAGTACAGTAGGCCTACGTAACTTTTAGGTAGACTAGACAAGCTACAGTACTAGATATTTCCAGTTACGATGGACAACTCTTACAAATGTACAGACACAGTATAGTATTTCTGTTACCTTATATCAAATTGTGTTTGCCTGTCCCGTGAGTTTGCATCAAAATCCATAGCATATTTTTTCCCCATGGCTTTATGAAAATTAAAGATCTGTACATCCTGTCTGTCTAGGTATAATATCTGCTGTCTGTGTTGTCTATATGTGCTATAACAACTTCCTTTCAACATTTTCACAAAGTATATTGTTTTAAAGTTAACAAACTTGATGAAGAAACAGTTGAAGGGATTCTTGTACATCTTGTATAGCCTCACGTCAGCACACTACGTGGAAGAGTGGGCAAGTTGAGTCACTGAAAACCAACTGTAATCTTATCACCGGTAAACATGGTTATCATGCATAACATGATGCTACTCTATTTATGTGGTATTTTCACTTATGCGTGTCAACTACATTGCATTGAGACCTCAAGGAAGTGTGACAACGCACATTGCCAAAAGTTTTGGGACGGCCTGCCTTTACATGCACATGAAAGTTAATGCATGCCATTCCTAATCCAAAGGGTAAATATGAAATTGTCCCACCCGTTGCAGCTATAACAGCTTCAACTCTTCTGTCCACAAGGTTTATGAGTATGTTCATGGGAATTTTTGACCATTCTTCTAGAAGCGCGTTTATGAGGTCAGGCACAGATATTGGTCGTCACTCCAAAGAAAATGTCTCCACTGCTCTAGTGTCCAGTGGTGGCATGCTTTGCTTTTGTATCCGATTGCTTTTGTATCCGACACTTTGCATTGCAATTGGTGATGTAAGGTTGCTCGGCCATGAAAACCCATTCCATGAAGCTCGCTACGCACTGTTCTTGAGCTAATCCAAAGGCCGCACAACGTTTGGAGGTCTGTAGCTAATGACTCTGCAGAAAATTGGCAACTTCAGCGCACTGTGCGCCTCAGCATGCGCTGACCCCGCTCTGTGATTTTATGTGGCTGAGTTTCTGTATGCATGTAAGTTTTTCCAAACAAATGTGAGGTAGGCTACTAAGTTTACTCCTCGCTAAACACATTGGGGGAAACAGGTTGCTAGCCAACGGGAATAGGTACCAAAACCTTCTTGAGAAAGAAACATTTATTTAAATAGAAAACATAAAATATATATTGATTTATAATTTTTTTTAAATTCTTAAATAGATAATGGTTTCTTCGTTTGCATGTGTTCTGTGTTTGCATCTGTGTTTTTGTATTTTAGACCCGCCTGTAATGTTATTGACATACCCCACGTGTCTGACGTTAAAATTCTCGGATGTTTGGCCACATTCTTAAACCACAAACACCTTTTGTCTGTGTTCATCTGCTTCTGCATAACATCTGCTCTGCATGCGTGTGCATGTGCGTGAGTGTGTGTGTGTGTGTGTATTTGTGTTGGTTAAATGGTGTGACCAGATAAGTGGGTTCTGAACGTCTGCAGCATATGTGTGTTTGCTTGCAGACAATATGTAAAAAAGTATTGGAGCTGGACAGATGGACAAGTGGAAGGATTTTGAAACAATGGCAGCGAAATGCAGTGTAAGAGAAGGATGCCTGCATGAACAATACTGACAAAGGAATCTCATAGAAACACTCAAAGATTTGGTTTTGGTTAAGCTCCAGCACCCCCTCCACCTCTCTCACTCACTCAGACACACACACACACTCATAAAGTATAAAAAATAGCACTATATAAATGCGGCCATTATCATAAGGGGCACCAATTAAGGTTGGAATTTGAAGCCTGTTACGCAGTTAATCTTCAATATGACAAGGCCTTACACTTCCCTAGCACAATATTAAGATAACTCTCAGATGTGTTGGCGTTGAGAGTGAGCAAACTAAACCTGGCATTTTAAACAAACAAAATCATAGTCATAGCATTTTAAAATCACTCCTCAATTGTGCCTCTGGACCTTAACATCATGGCTCATGGCCAGTGTCTGTATCTGTTTACAACTGTCCACAAAAGTGAGGATGTGATAGAGTGAGGGTAATTCCAGAGAAGCATCCCTTTAACCCTGTGGTGTTCCGGTTAAATCTGACCAATTTATTCTCTTTGGAAAATGTGGATAATTTATTCTGATTGTCATAAGGTTCCATGACTGTCCACAGGGCATCTAAACACACAACATACACTTGGATACTTTTCATTACATTTTGGATGTTTTATTTACCTTTTGTACACATATGGTTTTGCCGGTCAAAAATGAGCGATCATTATAAATGAATGTGTATAAAATGTAGTTCAGGCATATGCCCAGCCATCAGATGGACAAACATCCTCTCCCAGAACACCATGTGAGTGTGTGATCACACAACATTCAAATATATATATATATATACTAATACTCTACATATTAGAATAGTTTTTAGTAACTAGTAATGTAGTGAATAGTTTCCAGTAAAACAGGAATATACACTATTGTAGTAAATATTTATTAGATACTAGAAACTAATGAATCAGTCCAAAGAACAGTTACTTAAAAAACTGAAGTAAATGTTAGAAAACTATTCCAACGGTTAATCAACAATTTGGAATATATTCAATTAAAAATTTCAATGGATACTAGTAACCACAGGAAACCCCTCGGGGCCAGATATTCAGTGAAGGTCCAACATTTTAGCCTAATTCATATATATTTTTTACAAATTTATAAACTAACGGTAAACAATAAAATTACTTTGATTCTGAGTTAAAGTGAAATATTATTAAGTAGCAGACAGTTCTTCGAGTCTGACTCTTAAACTGTGTTTTTTCAGTTACATTTCATGAAAATCAAATGCGAGGAAAATTAACCAATCGGGTTTTCGTGTGATAGTTGCTAGGCAGAATAATCTGAATTCTGTTGCATGGCGCGGGTCCATTCATACAGTATAGTTGCATGCTCTGGCCCTTCACTGAGTAAATCGATGACACAATACTATTTGATTAATTAGATATGGGATGGAAGGGGGACGTTCTGTCACCAGAGCAAATGCACTAAAAAGGAACAAAACCATGTGGTAACAGCAGGCATGGCAGCATGCATTTGTGCACACAAGTCCTGCCCTTTTCTGTAACAAGGGTTATCACTTTGCTGGTTTCCTTGGCCTTGACTTAAACGCTTAAGGTCTGCTCCTCCCCAACCGCAGCTCACAAGGTCACTTATGTGATGACAGCATGAAGCCACAGTCGTTTTATTGGGAAATGAGGGGCAGCATCTCCACCTGTCCTTAAACGTATGCATAAATTAATGGGGGGCTAGGGTGCAATTTGAAGTGAGGAGGAGAGGAATATGAAAAACAAATCTGAAGTAAATATGATCTGTCTCCCTTTACCTCTACATTATTAGATGATATATACACAAACACCTGTGCACTCTCCACCCCTGCATACGCAGATTCCAAATTACAAAGATAATTGCACACACACAGATGAGCACAAATACGGTCACATGTAGAAGACACACACCTACAGACACACACAAAATGTATGTACATAAACACACACATCCATGTGGCATCCAAACGTTGAGAAACATAACCTCCACCTACAAGCATCGAAGCCTATTTATAAACTAATTTGTATGTGCTGTGAAAACATTATGTCCACATGTGGGGTCTGCTGTATTAATCACTGTTGAAGCACACTGGAAGAGCAAAGTGTATGGGTGTGCATGTGCGCCTGCGTGTGTGCATGTCTTTTCCATCTATCCATCTTCTCCCGCTTATCCGGAGTTGGGTCGCGGGGGCAGCAGATTCAGTAAGGGACCCCAAACTTCCCTTTCCCGAGCAACATCAGCAAGCTCTGACTGGGGGATCCCGAGGCGTTCCCA
>JAODOY010084349.1:0-34607 GCA_025399855.1 Forbesichthys papilliferus
TGTACCTTTAACACGCTGTACCTTTAACACATTGATTTTTCATATTTATAACTTTACATCTTTAGCTAACACGGCACATATGTATGCCTCAACTGGTTTGTAATTAACTTAGTATTGACCTTAGTTCTGAAAATGAAATTTCTCTGAGAACATCATTGTGAACTGATAAGTTACAAGAAACATCATGCTGTTTTTTCGTCTAACATGCTTACTAACATAATAATTGTGTGTTCTTACCAGAAAAGCCAGGGCTCTGCATGCATATTCATGCTCCATCATGTGCAAGCACAACAAAGGTTTAACTGGCAGCACTGCCAACCAAATCTGTTTGTGTGCAATACCAGTTTCCAAACTTAGCATGTTGAGGCAGAAAGCCTTGTATATTATTCATTTTCATGGCCATTATGAAAGACATGATAATTCCATCAAATCTTTTGTAGCAACACATTTAGTTGGGTGGGATCACTGAGAAGACCATTACCATATGCTTTGAAATATAAACTGCATTTAAAACACGTGATGAATATGGTTTTGAACTTTCTCCCCTTTCTAGTCCCTCCGAGCCCTTCCACCGTTCATTTCCATTATGTAAAATGATTTATTACGATCAATTACATGCTCTGTGCACAATGCTCGGAAAGGGATTAAAAGGCCTTTTGTGGCCCTCCTAGTTCTTTGTAGTTGTGGCTCTTTGAAACGTCTGAGGGCAACACAGCTACTCTACCTGAGGGATTCTATCGATAAATGTAATCTAAGCATTTCTTGGGTTTAAGTTAATGTTGAATTGGTGAACTCAGATGATACGAAGCCTTGCATGTGCAAGTTATTTCATGTTTTCTTTCAGAACAACGTACAGTAGCTCTGGAATACATTCCTGCAATGTGGTGTAAAGCCCGTGCGTCAGCCAGGTAATGATAAATACACCTACATCACACTTCTGCATAGTTACTCAGAGAAGATATTTATTTTCAATTTGGAACACAATCAAAAAAGAAATGTTGGCGTCGACCATAGCATCTTCAATAATAAGCCATTTGTTCTCACACAGCTGAAACGCTTTGCTAAAAGTTGAAAGGAGGCATTGAATCTAAGGGATACCAGTGCGAGAACACGTGGAATGACAGATAACGGTGGAATGTTTAAACAGTCATTTGGCCAAGATTCCAGCTTCAGAGGTATGGTTGCTAAACCAACAAACAAAGCTTATATAGAGACCCAGTTCCACGTGACGTAAATTATGCTCACCAGTGTTCAGCAGCGTCTTCAGCAAAATAATTGTTTTGGCTTCAAAATTACCAGTACATACATGTAAAAACCTAGGTTTGCTTGTGCACATATTAGATCCATACGTTGGGCTAATTATATCTTAATTACAGACGAAACATATGGAATTACATTCTCCAGATACACCTGGGCTACCTGCCTGTATTTATATATTGTTTTGTCTTGACTTATCACTCAGATGAATGCAGAGATGAAACAGCTTTTTAAATTATTTTTAAGTGAGCAGGCACTGCATGTCTCTGACAAGAGATACTAGGAGACACATCAAGTATACCTGTTCCCAGAAGTCTCTGTGTGCAGTGAAATTACTGGTCAAACATGTCTGGCCAGAGTTGAGCAGGCCAAGATGGGTGGTCTCCTACACCAGGGTCCATCTGGCCATCTCTTTCTACGGCGCTTGCTCTCTCACGACCCATAATTCACAGCCGGTGTCCTGCTGAATATTGCCATATATGGATCTTTAGTGTACAATAATTGGGTTTTATTTTACTGTTGCATTCCTTCCAAGACTTCACTCAGCTTCATTCTTCATCATTTTCGGGAGCGATTTCAGTCCGTGTGCGTGTTCTCGCTTTTTATAGAAACGTTCCTGACAGCCTGTATTTTGCTGGAAACTTTGGGGAAACAGGGAGGGGGCCATTTGCATTCAGAGCTCTTTTTTTGTTTGTTTACCACTATGCACCACTCTTGTAGCCCTATACTATCCCTTCTGATGTTGACCTTGGTTGGTGTTCAGGTGTTGAAGTCAGCACTTCCCTGAATTTCGGGGCGAGGATAACCACCCTCTTAGCCATCGTATAAAGAAACTATTTGGACACATCCCCTTAACGTATGGACAACACCTTGACAAACACTGGGATGGATTACCAGAAGCTCCTGCACTTTCGCGTTGAGCAATATCACTGTAATAGCAGCTATTTATGCCTAAATGGGCCTCTTAAGTTTGTTTCTAGTGCTCTGAGCTACAGAGACACATGGCAGATGACAATAAGCTTCTATAAACAACACTTGCCAATATGTAGGGGCCATTTTCTCATTATTAAACAAAATGATATGAACAGATGTGTATGTTCAGATATGTATCATTCATTTCAATTTTCTCCAATTCATTAAAAAACACTAAACACCCTAACAACTCATAAATAAATGACAGCAGCTACCTAAAGTGGAATATTAAGCAGCAAACGATCTTTTTGGTAGCATTTTGTCATAAGATGATGACTCTGTCACGTTTTTAGAACTATTCCACTGACACTTAGCAAACTATGTAGGCAGAGAAGGAGGTTCTGCACTTGGACAGCCCCTGGCGGAGGACATCTTAAACTAGGTAGTATTTGGTATTGTGAGTTACTACTCAGTTTCCTGTTGCGTCAGCGAGCTGACCTACACTGCCACCCGCAGTTAGAAAAGTAAACTTGATAAAACTATGCACCTGAAAGACCACTTTCAGCTACAACATCCGAGCGTTGCATAATAACTGCAAAGTGCAACATGACATTGAGTTTTGCCCTTTTTGAGGTGACACGGTGGGTAATACTAACAAATGTCAACAAATTAGTAACTCAAACCTCACACATTCTGTTTTAGATAAATATTATAACGAATGACTATTCACATGAATATATAGAATATAATTTAATTTCAATCATATATACAGTACACAGACATAGCACAGAAGTGGGACGTTCAAGATATGACTATTACGTGAATTACAGCAGTCAATATCACATCGATATGAATAGGTGGTCAGTTGCTAGCCTGGATTAAATGTAAACCTTATATTTAATGGGTTTATATTGATCCTGCTACTGTGTAAACAGCTTCTTTCGCCCCTCCATTCCTGACATGGCCTCAACATTCTTACGCCAGTCAGTGACCTCCTCTTTCTGCAGAGAGAGAGAGAGAGAGAGTGGGAGGGAGAGAGAGAGAGAAAGTTAAATTCTGCAAAATTTCTGAGGTTCTGAGTCTAAGGGCTCTTTTTCTTCTGTCTACCGTCTCACAATAGCAGAGTCCATTTTGTATAGATTCGTGTGTGCGTCTGTGTGTGTGTGTGTGCGTGCATGCGTGTTTGTGTGTGAGAGTACATGCGCGTGCGTGTGTTTGTGTTTATGTGTGTGTTTTCCCTTGTGTTTGTGACACTTTGCAGTCAAAGCAACCATGGAAACAGAGCCTCCCGCACTAGCAGTTCCTCGGACAACACACAGCCTGTACTATACATACACACGGAGATGTTTACTGCAGCATTCTGGTGGCATATCACACTGAACACCAGTTTAACATGCAGGGTATGATTGTAAGGTAACGTTTATATTGTGTATATATATTGTTATTATGTACGGCAAGGACTGAGAAAAAATAAATAAAAGATAATGTCGATATCTTGACACAGCATTTCTGTCTCATGTCAGGGATAAATAACACACCAGTGAAAGGCTATAATAAATAAATAAATTAATAAATAAATAAGCATTGTTTCACACCAATGTTATTCTTGCTGGAATGAAAGAGAATATATCACTGGCTATCTTAAAAAAACAATGTGCATGCTACTATACAGGATCTTCAAGGTTCACATGTATAGCTTTGATGCAATTAAAACCTCATAGTGTGTGTACCATGCTAGGTACAGTTTACACACTATAGGCTACATTAGCCTGATATGAAAACATTAAAAGCTGAGCAAATGCCCCCCGTCTCCCCCTCCCCATCACCTTCTCCTCTTCTTTCTTGACGGTCTTCAGGTTAGCTTTGAAGTCGGCCATCTTGGCGGGCATCTTGGCTTCAGACAGCGAGCCCAGCAAGTCGCCGGTCCGCTTCACTCGCTTCAGGTTAGGCCGCTTGTGACCCTTCAGTTCGAAGATCTTCTGAGTGAGAGTCTGGATCTGTGGGTCAACACAGCACACAGAATGCTAACGTCCGTGCTGTAGGTGGATTCAGAACTCTGTCTGTTGTTGCTGAGATGAACACCACAACAACGTAAATGCACAGCAAGATGAAACTGAACATTTGTATTAATGTAGCAATGAATGACATTATAATTACGTATAGTTATTAATGTGTTCAATACTAATTATACAGTATGTACATGTTTACTGTAAACCTCCATTAGGCATTTATTTTCACCAGCAGGGGGAGGTAATTCCCACAACTGACTTAAGGTTATCCTTAGCGTCATGATACCATCCATCCTGAGTCAGTCTGTCAGTGTGGAACCCCTCAATTAAAACATGTTTGTCTCATCTGTGCTGGACGTCTGATGCATAGACCCTATAGTCTCAGCCTCTTCCGTCCATAAGCACTACGTCTCATAAGCAGCTCTGTGCTGGACGTCTGATGCATAGACCCTATAGTCTCAGCCTCTTCATTCCATCAGCACTACGTCTCATAAGCAGCTCTGTGCTGGACGTCTGATGCATAGACCCTTTAAGCTCGACACAGAACTTGTCTTTCGGAAGGTAATACTGTCGAATTCCATTGGCTGTTTAAGTATGTATTTGTAACTTCTGGTGTGACGATACTGCATTGCTTTATCTACTAAATTTAACATTGATTTTAAGAAGTAACCCTAGCCTACAGGAGGTGTACCAGGCACGTCCAGCTGGGAGGAGGCCTCGGGGAAGACCCAGGACTAGGTGGAGAAATTATATCTCCACACTGGCCTGGGAACGCCTCGGAATCCCCCAGTCAGAGCTTGATGATGTTGCTCGGGAAAGGGAAGTTTAGGGTCCCTTGCTGAAGCTGCTGCCCCCGCGACCCTACTCCGGATAAGCGGGAGAAGATGGAAGGATGGATGGACCCTAGCCTACAAACTGTACCTGTAAACAGCCAGAATCCTGTCGATTTCCTGACTGTATGTTTAACATCCGACTTGGTCATTGAGTTAGAGTTCAACTCCCGCTATGAGCTCAACACAGTTTCCCAGAAACAAACCACTGTTGAACATTTCCACGTTGTCTCTAAAAAAAAAGTTGGTTGTCTTGCATGTAAATCAACTTCACAACACCTCACTTGTGAAGTAGGCAGGTACTGACGCAATTAGCCAGTCATGTGTCCCAGACATTACGTATGTGGAGGCTGGCTCTGTGAGACTAAAGAGGAAACCAACAGGTCCAATGTTCGCTGATGAAGGCTCATTGGTCTGATTGTCTTCTACATGATCGACAAACGCCTTTGCTTTGAAGGGTTTCAGACTGATACTCATTGGACTATATGATAACGGGTTACATCAAAGTAAAGCTCGCGTGTTCAGGATGTCACTAAGCTCACGATATCCATTGCCCAGCGATATGTTTGCTAAATAATAACTATAAGCCTTTTCACACCAGTTGCCTCCGTATTTTGCCAAATGCTTTAGGTGCAGGGATAACAGTGAAGATTGGTGGGCAAGTACAAATGGAACTCTCATAACATGTTGCCCAAGAGAACTGGGAATAAATCAAATAAAAAACTGTGGTTAGTAGGACACAAGCAACATGTTGAAATTTGAGGATACGAGCATATCAAATATTCTGCTTAATGGAGATATCTAATATATATATAGGCTATTAGATGAAACATATATTTTCTAAACTGAACTTGGATAACATAAGGACACAAAAAGGCAGCAATGACCTCAGATTCCCATTTGACATTTGCTGCTCATCTCCACCAATGTCAGACAAGATAACAATTCCCCTTTGGTGTGGTGGAAGGCATAAACAGATATGACTCTTGATGGATAGAGGATTAGGATCAAAGTATAGTATTGATGTTTAAAGGCAAGAGGTTACCTCGGGGGGGGGGGGGGGAAGTACAAATGCAGTTAGCCTCCATCAATATTCTGCCATCATTTAACTCCTGTTCATTTCCATTACAAAGATGCGTACCTCTTTCTCATTCTTGGAAACTTTCACTTCAGTATCGTACCGCTCATCGTCCACTATGTCAATCCGTCGGTGCAAATCTTTGCAGAGCTCCTGTGAGAGAGAGGAGACACGCTCCTTTGAACCGCTATGACAAAGGACAGAGGGGAAAATTGACAGAAATACAACAACGTGATTCGCTTTGCAAACGGGATGTGGGAAAGAATGCCGCGAAATGGTGTTCAACTTGAAAGAGGACACCTATATGCATTTAAAGTGGACTTTGAAGATTCTTTTACCCCACACTGACCTGTAATTGACCCTTCGTTGGTGGCGTGTGCTAAACCACAACGCAGGTGCCATTATACGTCATTCACTCGTATTGCCTGTCTGTCTGTCTGTCTGTCTGTCTGTCTGTCAAAAATATACTTTCAACACATCAAAGCTAATTGCTGCTTCTACGTGTGCGTTACCATGACTCCCTGACTGCTATTGGCCGAACATAGTGTAAAAAAAATCTTTACTATGGCAACTGACAGTAAAATAATTTATTCTCTTAATATATTTTAGATGGATGTGTACCTGTAGCTCTTGGAGAGACAGTCCGGAGAGTTTGAGCGGCTCTGCCTTCTCCTTAATGAACCTCTCCCTCTCTATGTCCTTGGCCGTCTGCTCCTCAACCAGCAACACCTCAGCCCTCCTCAAGAGCTTGCCCTGCCAGAGGACCAGCCGTGGTGTGATCAATATGACCCAGTGTTGACCTACCTGTAAGCATCCTTGAGCAAGATGCCTAACCCTACTGCTCCCAGTGGTTGGTCGCACCTTGCATGGCAGCAGTCACCATCGGTGTGTGTGAATGGGTGAATGTGAGGCAAAATACTGTAAATAGCTTTGGATAAAAACGCTATATAAAAGCAGTGTATTTACCATTTACCATTACCCGGTGACGTCATTTCAAAGTGCATTGTTGGGACAGAGAACACCATACTGGTCCAAAGACTTTGAAAAGTAAAAAAGCAAATGCAAATGCAAAAACCGAACAGTTTCGGGTCTCTCAAGTGGCCGTTCCACCCTATGTCACCTACGACACTTTGATGGCTGAGTATATTGTACGTAAGTTGCACCCAGACAGCTAAATCTACCACGTATAGCCTGGAACTAACTTCCCAACGAAGTACATTTTTCAATTCATTCAATTTAATCACAAATACCCAATAGACAGAGAGAGATTTTGGGCAATGTTTTGGTGAAGCTCATGGACCTCCTCATCGACATACACGTAGCACTGAGTCATTCTACAGTAGACTGCATAAGAGGGGGTAAGTCCCCCTCCACCACTCCTTAAAGTCTAACCTTTGCTCTATTATCTCTGACTGTACCTGTACGCATGGATCCGGGTATATATCTTACTAAAGACATAAACAAAGAGACCTGCAAGTGTTCACACGCTATATTTGTTATCCTAAATGTAATATGAATTGCTCCCATATTTCCAGTATACTTGACCGCTGATAGTTTGAATGTAGTTTCAGGCTGTGTTTGTAACGCTTCACTGGTCTCGCCGGGGTGGGAGGACCAGGGGAGGACTGTCCGCGTCCCCAGCCCCTCACACCCACACGTGCAATTAGATCGATTGCCTTCAGCCGTGTGGGTGTGAGGGCATATAGGCTGGGGACTACCGGGACAGGGGGGTGGGTTATTGTTTCGGGTGCCTTTTTGTGGAGATGTACTGTACCTGTTTGCGTTTAAGCTTAGAGTTTGTGTTTCATTAAAAGTGCGGCTGTGTTGGCGTTCGGCAGTTTGTTGCTTTTCCTTTTTGTTTTTTGTTAGTCTGCACTCTGCACTCGCCTCGCCTTCACGGCGTTACAGTGTTTACCTTTAGCAGAAGCCTGCGGGATGCTGAATACTTTGGCTTTTTCTGAAAGACACATAAAAGGAATGTCCATGATATATTCTCTCCATTTTAAGAAGTATTATATTTAGAATATGCCTTTCGGCAGAGATAATTCAACCCTTTGCTAATGCAGTATGAGTTAAATCAAGGTTAGAAGATTTCAAGTTAACACCTTTCTCGTGCATATAAGCGATTCAATGATTCAAAGAAATGTTAAAATGCTTAAGTTAAGAAAGTTATACTTTCACAATTGTATATGTAAAAAATATATATTAATATTACATTAAAAAAAATAAAGTAAAACATACACACACACAACACATATACTGTATACAGCATACCATTTCTATATGCTGTAAGTGTAAATGTATACATACCGTACACAGTACCATCAAATCAGTAGTATTAGATGAAGTAACGATAATGATTTTGAGACAAACTATTAAATAATATCAACACATAATTCGATCTGTGCGTGAGACAGGCATGGCTGTGCGTGAGACAGGCATGGCTGTGTGCGTGAGACAGGCATGGTTGTGTGCGTGAGACAGGCATTAGGACACAGGAAACAATAAAAACATGCAGGAATACAGAAATCCAAAGTGTTCTTACGGGTCTGTGTTTCAAGACGGGGCGCAACACACACACACCCACAAGTACACGTACACACACACACACACACACACACACACACACACGCACACACACGTACACACACATACAAGTACACACATGTACACGTACACACACACACACACACACACACACACACACAGAGGAAAGAAGTCATAATTTCCCAGTCGTGATCAATTACAAGAACATTAACTGTGAAGATGAACCGTTGGGATGCAAGCAGCACATGACACTTGATGCTTACCCCTCAGACATGGTGCTGTAGTGAGAGAGAGACATAGAGAGAGATAGGGGGGAGAGAGGGAGAGAGAGAGAGATTAAGATAGGGAAGAGAGGGAGGAAAGAGAGAGAGAGAGTGTGAGGGAGAGAGAGAGGGAGATAGGGGGAGAGAGGGAGAGAGAGAGGGAGAGAGAGCGCACATTTTGGTAAGTAATTGTCTTTCCCACATTCACAGCTGTGGTCTCTGACCCAGGGCTCCATATGACAGGCATTATAAGATCATAAGGCTTGATTATGCAATATTAGATTATGTGTTGTAAGATGTGTGCAGCTTTGGCGGGTAACGAAGTTCTACGATATGATATACTATTACATTTCGGTGTTAGATGTAATTAAAATGATAACATGCATTATGCATATTAGTACTGTGATACAATTATGAGCATGAAGTATTATGTTCAAAGTACACACTGAATGAAGGGACACTACTATTTTCTTAAAATAGATAGACTGATCAAATGAAGACGAAAGCGATAACGTATTCAAAAAGCTCAGTGCCTTGTACAATACTAATAGCCTGTAGTGAGAATGCTAATTTGAAAATACAGCAGAACATTACTTGGGGTATTATAAATGCAACGTCATTCCTGCACTCCACAGAGTATAATCTCAAATAAGGAGTCTTTCATCCTGTAAACACAGGAATCTTATTGGATATGGAATCAGAACGTTGTGTGGAGCGTTATGGTAAAACGGGCCAACTCATCTTTTTGTGTGTCATAGTACGGAAAACAACTTTTTACTTCTTAAAATCGGGGGAGTACTTATTATTGTTATTTATTTATTTTTTTGTCAGAAATGTTTAGGCAAGCAAAATTCTGGGGAAGGAGCAACCGTGGCCAATATCCCCAGACTCATAAATGGATACAAATGGCCCTAATTTATAAATCTATCGCACTGATCGAAAAAGCGATTGGGCCAAACCCCCGGTGATTATCAATAAGTAATAGGTCTGCAGCCTTGCGGCCATTTTCCTCAGGCATCTTTTCCAATGACCTCCGTGTGGCTATAACCCGTCCTATGACTTATACGGAAAATGCTATTACAGTCCCCGCTCTCCTGGGACCGGAACGACAAGGTCCCCACGTGCCTCCTCTCGGGATAAAAACGTCTTGACCCTGCCTCTCTCATCTCTCGCAGAAAATGAGGGGACCCGAATGAGGGCCAGAAAAGTCCCCCCGAAGGTTAATAGGGTCCTCAGATGAAATCGTGTGATGATGCTGCAAAGAAAAGTCAAAGGTGACGATGAAGTTTTAACGAAGGTCCCCTCGATTTCCACCTTTATCCTTTTTGGATCTCGTCCTGGTTTTCTCCGAAGCCGTATTTCCGCCAAGCTGCCGTGTTCAAGGAGAATGCTGTAGCGTATAGCAGGTATACGATTCTGAGCCATTGCTGTGGCTTAGGAGACATAACAACAGCATGGCTATACTGTGTGGCGCTGAGAGGCATGGGGCCTTGGAGCTGTATAGCTTAATGTGACCAATCTGACATTGCACCTTCGTTGTAATACATATAGCTCTGGTGTTTCTTCTCGCCCTATTAGCTCCCAATGTGCGCACATGCACCCTGGGGACTGTGCGTCACTCACCCCCTCACTATAACACTCACACACACACATTTGGTGGCCATCTTCACCTTAACACAGCGGTAGTACCGGTCATGACCTGAATGTGGTTATCTTGTTAGAGACTTCACGTGTCAGAAACTAGAGGATCATTTTTCTACGCACACACACACAGCTTATGAGTGTATAGGAAGTACAAGTGTGAGAGCGGAATGACGCAATGCCCCGTTTTACGAGTAGGCGTTGTGACACCTATAAAAAGGAATGTTATTGCTAGAATTCCTCGTAGTAAATATGATAGAATATATGAGCTGTGGCCTCCATAACACCAAGAGGGCAAGCAGGGCACACAGTACACACACACACTGTGTATATACTGTATATACACATATAAACACACTTTATATACGATATTCTTCACATAAATACTACACAGGCAATTAGGAACTGGATGGACATTATTAATATGCATTCATCATTATCTACATGTGTCATTTTAATACATTGGCCAGTTCTACTGCCAGCCACATTACATCTGCGTTTGACCAGTGTTAAAAAACACATTATTTAATGTCCAAACAGAACTCCCCCAACATAAAGCAACAATGCTCGAGTTCCTGCCACAGTGTTTAACCTACAGTACCTTTGAAGAAGCCTTCTGGACCAGGCGTAGGAGGCGTCAATCTGTGTTATCGGCACACAGGGAATAGCGTCCCTTGTGAATGATGGATGACTGATTTATGGGCGGTTGAAGTGACCCTCCTGCTATGGATGGCTGTCTATAACGGTCCTGTACGCCTCCTGAGCTCGCATTGGGTGCGTTGTCGAGCACCACCGTAACACCTGAGCGGCCCGTACCCCCCCCCAACCCCCCATTTTTACCTCTGCCTCAGAAAACACGCATTGGAAAAGGTCACGCGTCGCTGAAGGGCTCTCACATGATAGCAGCTAGCAAGCGGTTTTATTTTTGGGTCTGGAACACAATGGGCGCCCGCTTTACGCCAAGAGCGCGGCGTCAGTGGCATGCTAGCTATCTCCAGCCGACAATGGGACAGTGCGTGCGTGCGTCCAGCAAAAGGGACTCACATGGTCTTAGACATTCCATCCATTCCTATGGGGTGTTTGTTTTCTTTTTTTTACACCAACCTACAAGTCTATTACAAAATGTAGACGTCTCTTAACTATGCAGAGTTCACACATTTGGGCAAAAGTCTTGAGTGCCCCACTAATAGCTACTAGCATTATGAAAAATGTATCCAGAGGGCCATAGCCATATGGTTTATAATTCTCTTAGGGCAATAGTCTCCCATATAGCCTACAACCAAAAAGCCAATAGACAGGTAGTCAGGTTTAGTGAAGTAAAGAGGCTCATAATAGCTTAATGTTGCATTTTATGTGACAATAGGAGCGCAAATACTCTCCTTTCACATGAGAGAACATAGTGTTTCTTGGTTTAATGGTTCTGTCTGTCTGTCTGTCTGTCTGTCTGTCTGTCTTCCTTCCAATCTGACTTGTCTGCGTGCCTGCCTGCCTGCCTGTCTGTCTTCTTCCTTCTAATCTGTCTGTCTGTCAGTCTATCTGCCTCTGTTTGGTTCTCTGTCTGTTTGTCTGTACAGTGTGTCTGTCTGGAGGTAGGCTGACCTCTCTGTTTGTCTCTCAGCATACATGCACACACGTAAGAATGGAAACATGCTGTTCCTGGCACAAGATGTGTGTGTGTCATAAATACAACTTCAGATGAAGTCAACAGCAAACATGTGCATGCAAACACACGTTGACGTGCACGCACACACACACACACACACACACACACATGTGCTTACACAGTAAAGCAAGCTGAGGAGTCACATTATGATAGTATAGAAGCCTAGTTTTTCACAAATCCCCAAATACTACTGACACACCTTACACACAAATGGTACACACACACATACATGCACACGCACACACACAGCTTGTTCAATGATCAAAAATAACTTTCTCGCAGCTGTCAGTGTGTATTGATGCACAGAAACTAGACACCATCCCAGAACACACTTCAAGTGTTGATTATGCCCCTGTGGACAGCAAGTATACATGCACACACACACACACACACACACGCACGCACATGCACGCACACACACAGGCAATACATACAGTAAGTAAACATTTCTGATAAATACTTGGGACATTGAGACTTAAATTGACATTGGGAATCAAATGGACGTTCTCTTCATGCCCTTTATTTAGCTAAAAAGAAAACAATGAACAATAATATATATTTAAATATTGTAAATAATGTTTAAACTAATATAAAATAGTAACATAATGCAAGATTAAAGATTAAGACAATATTAGAGATGTACTGTAAATAATATAATAGAGAGACTTTATAATGGCCAGGAACACCACCATCTACAGTAGGTTACTTAAACCTGCAGTGATGAACATTGGACTATTTGCCAGAATTTGTGACATTGGAACAGTACATTGTAGAATTTGAGCCATTTCATTTTGTAAGATTTGTCCCACGTTTTTTTCAACAAAAGATTAGCCTAATTTGAAAACAATTAAGTGTTTCTGGGTTTCTCCAGATGGATTACTTAAGCAATTTGTTTTAATTAACAGCTATCTGTTAGCAATCTATATAGCATGATTAATATGTGTTTCACTGAGCTAAGCAGGAAAAACCTCAACGTTATAGCGTGTTTAGAAGGATGAATGCATGTGCAGAGTAAACAAAACACTGACTAATGGAAAAGCATAACCAGCGCAAAAGTGGTTTCTCCTGAGTTGAAACTCAGGGGGTTTCATCCAAAAATAGGTTTATCAGAAAACAGTTTTAATGTACCTTTCACCATACTACAGTATCATCAGACTAATTCACAAATGCATATTAGTCTGGAGTCTCTAATTTATTTTCAATTTCCAAGGGGGAAAAAAACATGTCATGTGGACACAATTGGACAGCAAACCCCGTATTTGATACACATATTTGTGATTGGCCCGTCCAATCACAGGCCGGGTGGAAACCATGTCTGAATGGGAGGGTAGCCAGACGTTCACAGTATGAGCGCTCTGATTCGTCCGGTTGCCAGGTTACCGTAGATGCAGACACCAGACTAACCCCCGACCATCCCCACAGGTGCTCAGGTTCAGACAGGTTTGAAGCTAGTGCGTTGGATGCTCGGCCCCCTGACGAATGGGAGGGGCCACGCCAAAGCTAGGAGTGTCTGTAGATGTTACAAATGTACTGTAGGCTACTTTAAGCCTACATATAACACTCAGTAGCCAAGCATTACACTGTTAGTTGAGTTAAACATTCAGTATCCATGCATTGCCCTATTAAAAATGTAGCTCGCTACCCTTAGCAGTAAAACAGTTACAGTTAAATGTTTCCTCTACAAGTGAGAACAGAGGCCGTCTGTAACTGAAAATGACCACAAACAAATTTGTATTCTGTGAGAGAAAAATAATCTATAAAACCACGGACAGCTGAAAGTGGGCCTCGTGTTACAGCACTTAAATTTGACATGATACGTGTATACAGCCAGTGCCTTGTGAAAGATGTGAGTGGCGAAGTTAAGCCCGTCTAAGCAGTTGACATACACTTAGTAGGTATGGCGTTCAAACTACAGACTCCATGGCTGGGCTCTCATGCATGGCAGCTATTAGACTAATCCCTTCTTAGAGCAAAGCAGGGAGATTGGACGTGCAATTAGGTGTGATGCCGGCAACCAAAATCAGGTCTTCTTTGATGAGAACGATTTCTCGGTCTTCTCGCGTGACGCACTGCCAACGATCCTCCCGGAGCTTTTGTCAAGGGGAAGAATGCCAGTCATTATCGCACTGCGAGCACGAAGACGAAAGAATTAGCAGCAGCTGTAAATCTCGCTTTCGCGAGTTCACAGAAAGAGGAATGACTCGTGGAGAGGGGAGAGTTTAAAATTTGCATGTTTGCAAGCTTTTGCTGCTTCGTCATGGCGTCCCGCCTGCCGCCACTGAGATGAAGTTGGCACGCACCCACTAATGCAACCCCCCCGTGAAGCATAGCCTTGAGACGTTTGACGCTTGTCCTCATGTATTTGTGGTGCAACGTGATACATTCTGCATGATGACGGATCAAGTTATGCAAATGGTGTTCTGTATAATGGTATGGTTTAATAACCCCCCGCCTCCCTCTCTGTCACACCCGCACGCACGCACCCACACACACACACACACACACACCTTAGTGTGGGTCTAATTTTAATTAGATTGGATTTACATAACGATTTCCCATTAACTGGATCCCTTGTGACCTCCGTGCTGATGGCACCAACTGGTTCCACTATCCCCGCAATGCTAAATAAACTCGTGATGTCACTTTGCCCCCCCCACACACACACACACACACGCGCAGTGTGTGCACGGTGTGCATGCACAGACGCACGCCATTTTGCCATTAGTTTGAAGTCTGTAAGTGACGTTGTACCGTTTACACAAATCAACAAGAACAAGTCTGATAATGTCGGTACAGAACTTGACAATGGTTGTTAGCACTAGCGGTTGACACCGTGCCCACTTACAGTACATATGTACAACTTTGCTAGCACAGTTGGCTGTGATGGTTGGGCTGACAATTAAAACTTACTTTAGAAACAAATACAAGCGGCATTTTTGCCATTCAGCTTTTAGTGTGTTCACATTTTTAGGAAGCTGGAGGTGAATCTTTATTATTTTATTATTTTGTATAGCTGTCATTATTTAAAATATGGTTGGATTTAACCCAGTCTTACAACAACGAAATCTTTTGCAGCCTTGAAATAAACGTACAAATTATCTCACACTGAAAAACAAAACAAAAAAAAAACCTTCAAATCATTAACTCGCTATTTCAAATGTTGGTGCTACGGACAAGGCGTCAAGTGGAACTGCAGATGAGAGGTTTGGTGGCAGTTCCTGAAAAGTTTTAGGTAATGAAATACAAATAATGCATTCATATATAAATTGCAACATTTTCAAAGTGTTTCTCTCCATTTCACTCACATAAGGTGGAACATTGTTTAACACGGATGAAAGCCTTGAATCGCTTGTGTTCCCTGCATTAAGAACGAAAGAGGCCGGGAACCTCCTGCGTTTTCTCCCGACACACTTTACACACTCTACACACAGTCGTGATGCGTTTGCCTCTGAAGTGGGGCGAATTTCAAACAAATCCCCTCCACCTATCACATCTTGGTTTACATTGGCTGCGAGGAAGAGGAGGAATGGTGGATGTTTTTGGAGATAGTTGTTGAGGACTCAATCAGTGTTTCATATCCTTTTACTGTCGGTCGAGGTGTTTGTGGATGGGCATCGCCGGCGTAAAAAGTCCTTTGAAACAGACTCAAAAGTGCCGGTTCGTTTCTGCGAAGTGATCTCTCTGAATGCGGATACGGAGAGCAAGAAAAGCAACTCTTTTCTCTACAGTTGACCTCAATTCAACTGAGTGATTATGTGGGCCAGTATAGCCTATACAAGTCTTCCAGGGTGACGGATGTTTGCTGTATTTCTTTGTCTGCCCTGAGATCATGAGGGAATGTACATTTGCATATGTATGATGCCGCTACACAATAAGTAATCTCTCTGGCACGAGTATGGCCGAATTCAACGCACACAAGTGACTTAAGTCCTCCAACCATGTTTGCACCTGCTTGCAATTAACTTAAACTTATAGTTATCTGGGATAACTGTTATCCGTTATATTTGGCCTATTCTTATTTACAAAGGGTGAAAAGGTAACAGGAACTAAAGGGTTATGAATCAGTCAACACCTAAGCTTCCCATGATGTTTAAGCACTGGTGTGGAATACTGAGTCACAGTACCGCCGCCATCCACATGGGGGCAGATTTCCTCTGCACTGACCTGCGTTGCAGGGGCAGGGAAGTTGATATCATGACTCCAACTGGCCTGTAAATATGTCGCTGAAGGTAGAGGGTTAAAATGCCAGGGGAGATTTAACTGGCAATGAAGGCTTTCATTTTACACCATCCTGTCTTATTAGACAGTTTTATAACCACCTCCTCCTCAGACTCCCTGACAAAATAACACCCCTCCTTCTGCCTGGTAAGCACTCATAGTAGTTAAAGTTCTAATTGCAATATCTGTATTCTCTATACGTGCATGAATATATAGCACCAGTTCTGTGTACGTTACCATCACTAAAGATGTGCGTGTGCGGTGTGTGTACGGGAGGTGATTGCCTGCGAGTGCGCCTCGCTTGTCTGTGTGGATCATTGTACGTGCGCCTGCATCCCGAAGGCGGGGGGGGGGGGATGGGGGGTTGCGGTGACAACACGGTGACAGAAGGCTGATCTGCTTTTCTTTGGGTGATACCCCGCTGTCAGGCCTGCAAAGCTGCAGTGTGCTGTCTGCATCGCTTATGCCAGACCACCTTGCCTTCAATGCACACAGTCGACGCACAAGTGCACAGAGCTATGCTGGATGAGACGCTTTGTTGCTTGTCAGGAATTTAGATGCAGAACGCCAATGCGCCATTACAACAAAAATGGCAATTTTTTTGTTT
The DNA here is from genome assembly GCA_025399855.1 of Forbesichthys papilliferus. NCBI lineage: Eukaryota > Metazoa > Chordata > Actinopteri > Percopsiformes > Amblyopsidae > Forbesichthys > Forbesichthys papilliferus. The sequence continues at coordinate 17,026 of JAODOY010084349.1, forward strand.
TGGAATAAAACGTCTTTTTTGCTGGTATTTATGTGGAATTGAGGTAAACATAGATTTGGCCCACTCTAGGGTCGGACCGATAAACTATGCCATCGTCCATCGCCGATGGCTGACAGGCATCGCCATGTTTCGCAGGCAAAAATATTCTGCACACCACTTCAGAAGTGGTTGCCCTCTTTCATTGTGTAGGCTATAAACACGAAGTAGCTACTGACAGATAGGCGAAGTGGAACCATTTTTACAGATCAATATGACTAGACCAGACCAGGCCTGCGCATAGGGTTTATGGAAGAAGGAAACAGGAAGGAAGGAAGACAGAAGTAAGGAAACACGGTGAGTTGGGGAGGATAGACATAAGATATAAACACTGCCTGCCTATAGTTCATTAACTACTTCAATTGTATCTTGAATCGGTTTCAATGGACGGCATCCCAGATATCTGTATCTAACAGACACAGATATCTGGTCTTGTCAGGTTAACCATTACTAGGTTGGACAGGTGAAGAGTCAGTGAATTGCTCTTGTGTGTGGTTAACGGAAAAAAGCCCAGAAGGTTCCACACCCAACAACCCTCAACCATCAGCCTCCTTAACAGGCTAATTTGTACTGATACCATCTTGTGTGGCGTGAGCAGGATTGATGGGAGCTTGGGTGGTGCCTTTGGGGCCCAGGGGGCCCGAGGGGCCCGGGGACCGCAGCAGGCCACCTTGTCGTCGGGGTGGAGGTGTCCATGGAAGCATCCGACAGTGGCTGCATTTACATGGACCCTATAATTCCCATTGGAATCGGGTTAAAAGCCCAACCCGAATGAAAATTCTCCATATGAACACCTCAATCGAAAGAGAAAGACGCAACCCGATTGAACTTTCATTCCGAAGCAGAGTGGTAGTATAAGCCGTTCCATGACCCGATCGACAGAAGAACGGTTAAACCTGATTACTTCCTGAATCCTGGTTGCGTTCTTCTGCGCATGCCCATCTTAAAGGCTGGACAGTGCTGTTCTGCACAGCTACTGTACAAAGTCTTGACAAAGCAATTGCGATGCACAAATAAGATGGGAGTTTGTACGGTGACTTCGTCTGGAGCTGTAAATCTCCCCACAAGTCACACTCTTGTCGGTGTGTCTACAACAGAAGCTAGCCGTTTTTAGCCTTTTCGCTAGCAGGACACGTTACATTACCAAGCCTACAGGACGTGTGCATGTTTAACATCTATTGCGATGAATTGCAAGTAAACACCAGTTCAGATTAGATGACAGCCCATGCAAACAGCTAACCCAAAAACTTCAATCGGAAGGATTCCGTTCAGAAAGACAAGAAAGTCTCCATATAAACCCAGCTAATGTTTCCAACCCTTTTCCTCAAGGAGGTCCAATCCAACATGAGTCGGCCATTAGATCCGAGACAACAGTACTATACAGTAATGTGTAATCACAGGCGGAGAAGCAGGCTTCTGGCCAAGGCCAAACCGGCGGGTGTGCAGAGAGCCGTGGCACTGTTTTTAAGGGTGGGGTGGGGGGTGATGGTGGGGGAGGAGCATATATAACGGACAGGAATGATTGGTTCACCGTGACGAACACAAATAAGTACAAGTGCGCACCACTAATGGAAGGGGAAAAATATACCGCATGTCCACTTGAAATATGAGGCTGGACTAAGGGCTCCAGAGCCAGGTAGAAAAAAGGTTTATATATGCATTAGAGCAGTACTAATGCCTCGTAATATACCGTGAACAGCGAGAGTTTTCTTGTGCTTCGCTTTAACCCCCCTCCCTTCCCCCGTTGGAGTCAAAAACTCAAATGCTCCAATGCAAATGCTTCTTGAAACCACCGCAACGTTCCATTTGGGAAAAAGAGCATAAGGTGCGAGCTAATTAACATTTAACCCCCCCAACAAGCTGCTTTCCGTGTGCTACAGATCAGTCAGATAGAACATTCAGCCATTGTTGGAATATAATGGAGATGGAGGTGTGCCGGAATGCCGCGGCCGACGGTGACTTCTATCAATCCAAGCGCATAGTCCATTAGCAGGCACGTCCACTTTGAAGTGATTAATTGATTTTTAATTGGCTGCGGCAAGGCAGCCACCGACACAGCACGACAACAGCTTTTAGGGATGGGAAATAAAAATCAGTTGGCAGCCCGCATCCATTATCCCCCCCCGACCCCCCCTTTCCCCACACACACACGCACAATTCCTAGCCCCTGACTGCGTTGTGATGTTTGTTAATTGAGAGGTGAGAGGAACACGATAGTCATCCGGTAACACGCACAGCCCACAGACCCACAATCCTTTGCTGTCGGGACTTCTCTGGGACGCAGCAGGTGCAGGCAACCCTTTCATCGCTCAGCTCTGCTCTGACAGAGCAGCCTATTAAAGTGGAGCTTTGTTATACAGGGCCATAGAAAGCTAACCCCCCCCCCCCCCCGCCCCTTCCCCCAACCTCCCACCCCACCTCCCCCCAACCCCCAAACATACACCCCACCTCTTAAAACAAAGTCTCTGGAAGACCGCCGTCAGGGTTATTATTTGTAGCCAGCACAGCAGACCATGGTGTAAATGGTTGCCATAGATAGGTCCACGATTGCACGTCGTTCCTTAGCAACTACGGCTGACTTTGTGATCTTGGGAGAATTTGGGTACATGAAACCTCCCTGAAGGCTGAGCACTGCGGGCTCTGCTTTGCCGGAGGTGTGATATAGAACACACTGGGCTGCAGTCAAGCCCCCTGGCTATCTGATAGCACACACACACACACACACACACACACACACACACACACACACACAGCCATTATAAGCTCGGAGAGAGGGGATCCGGTGTCTCTCGATGCAATCGGCCAGGTAAACACAAAGTCTGGGAAAGTGCTTGTGGAAAAAGAAGTGATTCACACCGGAGGTGTGAGACGGGGACACAAGGCAATTATCAGCGCTAAAAACAGGCAATGATGGATACACAATTGAGATGTGCTCCACAGATGGGAGTTATTGTATTTTCCCGCTATTAGTCACCGCATCTAATGCACTGCCGTGAGATGGTCTGCTGCTACAATGCACTAAATTGGCTTGAGGTAGGGGGGAAAAAAAAACATCTTTTGTCATGGAGGCTGTACACAACCAGCCTTTTCATTAGTATAGGCCATTGCTTGCCATACTGTGGTGTTCACAATAACAAATAGCATGTGATATGTCCCTATTTGTGTACAGCATCTCCTATACAGAACCACCCGCCCGTTACGCTAGGGAGGGTAGCATTTCACGCCCGTGGCTTGTGGAGCAGATGGGGAATATGGCCTGAAAAATTATTCCATATCCATTTAAACGCTGAGACAAATGGCCGCCCCGAAGCGCCACTAAGGGGGGTGGGAAGGGGGGGGGGGGAGCAGGATGCCTTGCGGCATTTACCCATGTTTGAAATCTGTGTGTGGAAATGTGCAAATGAAGAGGATTTTCGGAAACACCGAAACAGGAACGGAACTCGTTGAGGTGAACCGTTGGCGGGTCAATGCCAAAAATTTGACAGGTAAACTCACCCTGGGGCACCAAAGCTAGGTTATACCACAGGTGGGTTTTAATAGAGCAAAAGACAGGAATATCAGACCCCATAAAAAATAGAGAAAGGTAAAAAGATAGCTTTAGAGAACATTTCATGTGGGCCGTAGAGAATGATTTTCTTCGGCGACCGTAAAAATCCTTTTTAGCTTCAATCAGACACCTTTGTTAAAGTGTACCAGACTCCTCCAGAAGACATTCTGGTCTGCAAGATGACTGGAATTGGGGGCATTTTTCTCATGAACTGCATTCCAGTCTTTTCACTGGTGAAACCTAAAATCACATTTAGTCATAGTCCTGGTAATCCTCAGAAGATTAACCCCTCCTCCCTCCAAATAAAATTGACCTGTATTGTGGAATACAGATATTTCCCAATTTATGTAATTGTCATGGGCGCTTATGGAATTGTGGAATATACAATAAAGATGTCCAGATCCAGTCTTACAGATGCAGTTATATTATGTGTTAATTAGCTATAGTATATCATTGTTTAAACACCATATCCACACGACTAAACCTGTCAAAAACAATGGCAGCTGATTAATGACATGGGCTTCTCAAAAAGTTAATCAACTGTGAGACTACACAGATTTCCACAATATTTTAGTGTTTCAGAGGAAATAATTAGCCTCAAAATGTTCTATTTTAGTGGACATACAGTGCTCAATTTAAGTAATAATATATACATCCCATATTATAATGGTTGCTGTATTTGTATAGAAGAACAGTAATCCACCCTGTCAATTAAATATTTTATTAGGTAGATTAGATAAGATTTGATTTGATTCCATCACTGAAGAAAAACAAAAAATCTCCCTGTTTCTCTATTTTCAGCAGAATAAGGGAACATTTGAAAACAGTTAAAACCATATATAGTATGTTTCTATTGCCTTACTATTATCTTAACTATGTTCTTTCTAACCAGTCCTCTCTGTTTCCATTGTGTTCTGCCAGTCAGTTAAGCTTTCTTTAACATCAGCCAATACAAATTAGTCCACTTAGCTGCATGCCAGTGGCTTCTGGCTCAGGGATCCGACAACAGCTATCCGGGAGGATAATATGCAGACCTGCTTCAATAGTACAACATGGCTACTGCAATTCTACTTTCTAAGGCGTAAACAAGTAACCTTAACGGCTCATGAATTGCTCAGCATTGCATTCCTAACGCAAAATCTGTGTTATTGTGTTATTTCAGAAATATCTTAGGAAATAACACTTTAATACAGAACAAAGTTCTCGTCACCTTGACAAACGTGTGAAAGACGTGTACAGTACCTTCACTATGTTGGCTTGCCACTCTATCATTTGTCTCGTGTACGCGATGACGGTATATTTGCTGTAGAGTGATAACACAGACAACGCTACATGGAGAGGACATGCCACTTAGATCATTTTGAATGGAGCTCTATGAGTGAATTAATGGCGTCAGCTATTGCAAGTTAATTGCAAGATAACACACTTTTTGTAAAATTGACCAAATATCGCCTAGCATTTTGTTATCTTACGGTTTTCTGTGCATGCTGAGAAAATAATCTGTAACTTGGAGCATAAACAAAGTGCTCACATTAACAAAGAAATGCATTTCAGTGTGTAGGGCGGCTATTATAACCCTGCCTGTAAGAATAGCAATTGTATGCATGTTGTATGTCCTGGTGACCATTTAAGGTGCAGTCATGTCTCTCCCCTCATTAATTTCAACATGGTCTTCCTAATAACTGCCCGGAGGTGTTTCAAAGATGGCTGCCAAGTTGCAAGCCTTGCCTATAAGGACTTTGATAATACAATCCCACTATTCTAAGGATATTGTGCTTGGAAATGCACTGCAGTCCTATGGATCATCTCTCTACAGATTTAAAGCTTATTTAAATTATATTTATCCCTCTCTTATAAACAATGGGAGCTTGCATTCCCTGTGGATAAGTACTGCTTACCAAATAGCTTTGCAAACACATGTCGGTCTAGAAGCTCACAAACTGAATGAATGAACTAGCCAGAACAGTGGCTGCTGGTCCTTAGAATCTTAAGAGAAGAAGATCTTCTCATGTTAAAAATAATATGCGTTCTTTTCTGTTCTTGCAGACTTGTCATCATTTACAGCCAAGCACTGTTCCAATTCACAAGCTCGCATCTAGCCAAGAACGGGTAAATACCAGGAAGTGTTCTCGATTAACGTTTTTTACCAAGGATGCATCCAGTGGTGACTTGTGTGTGTGAACTTGCCAGTGGAATATCCCAGAATTAATTTTGAATCAAAAAGCGGCAATGGCAGTTGAGAAAACACACGATACTAGTTAGCCTCAATTCTCAAGTCATTTTTGCAGCATATTGCTCACATAAACGTGGAGCAGCCAATTTGTGTACTATTTGTGTATTTGAGTACACAGCCAATCACATTCTATTTTGATTATACGTGTTGAAGATAATAGCTTATCAGTGTGTGGGAAAAGAGTTGTCTTCTTGAGACCACGTGAAATATGTGCACCCAAATGACCAATGAATTTGATTGACCGAAAGGGTTCTGAACAGTGCCCGACCCTGGTTACAGCCTACAGATCTATTCTGCAGGTACACTTCGCATGTTACAGGTACAAAAATCACTTTTGCTCCACATGTATCAAAACATTTGGTGCAGAATTGAGGAGCGCAGGAATTTGTAATTTGTGATCGAAAAAACAGCATTTGAGATTCGTAGCAGCAGATTCAAGCAGCTGTAATCGTTGAATGTGTTTGTGCTAGAAAAGTATCCAAGAAAAAAATATTTCAAATTCACATTTTGATACGGATGTGTGAATGTTGATGTTTTTGCAGCATTTGTATTTGTATAACACGCGTTATATGTGGCAAAATTGTGAGCTTATGAGGTTCTGAATATCTGACTTGTAATGTAGATTAAGATATGTGCACTTGTATTGGAGAACTTGAGAGGGTGTAACTGTTCAGTTCTTGTAGAAGTTTGCAAATACTAAAGCATGTATTCCTGTGACTTCAAATGTACTGTTACAAATGTGTGGCTACTTTCTACAACTACAAATTCCTTGTCACAGGTGCTGAGATGTTTTGCACCAATAATACCTTCATAGTTGTCAGTCCAGGGTGTGTGTGTGTGTGTGTGTGTGTGTGTGTGTGTGTGTTAAATAGCAACAGACTGATTGTCTAGCGGGGAATGTAAAATTATTGCTATTATTATGGTTCTGTTTTACATTTGTGAAAAGTATAAACCACATATTTGGAAATAGTTTTAGAAACGTCTGTAATAGCGTTTTTTAACTAATAATTTATTTAAATGAATATTATCACCAGCCGCCACTTTGAACTATTACTGGTATTCCTTATTTAAGAACCAAGTGACAAAACATACTTTTACCAGAATAAACAATGTGTAAATGACAATATGCTACAGTATGTTTTTCTTAGTGTCAAACTAAAATCTTGTCAAATGCAATGGGTCAGGGAAAGGTTTATTCAAGCTGGAAAGTACAATTGCATTGTAATTACAATGGCCACTGTAAATAATCATACCTCGAATGTATTTTACCACCAATTGCAAAAAAAAACTATGTTTTTGCAACTCACATCTTAAGATTCCTTGTGCAATCTCTGAAAATAAAAAAACAAAAACAAGGTGAATATTCCCAGTTCTCCCGGGACACATAAATCAAGTAATCAAGCAAAAGTTTTGATTGTGGATAGTGAGGGTTGAAGCAGTAGTTTGGCATGGCAGTAACGCCAAAGTGAACTAACACGGGAAAGCCTTGGCAGCTATGGACCGCTTGCCGTGTTGTACAGAAATATCATCACTCACGCAGGCTATGCGTATTGGTCACACGTATCTCCACCGTCGCTGCGGGCTGTGCCATCACTTCACCAGACTTCTGTGGAAGCGCGCTTGTTTTTTTGCATATTCATGTGGAAGGAAACAATGCCTTCTGGGTGAGCAGGTGAAGTCTCGCTGCAAACACGATGACCTACAGCAAGATACCGGCTGGCAGCAAAATTGTACAGTGAATATTTCTGTCCAGCGCTGATGTGATGCCACGCCTGGTCAAAAGTGTTTTAGGTGTATAAAAACATGGACAAATGTGATTTCAGTGGAGTGAGTGATTAAACAAGACAGCACTCCCATATGCAATGGGGACATAAATAGTTTTAATGAGAGGAATATCAGTTAAAACCACACTATGTTGTAGCATCGGCATTCGTGGTTAACTAAACTCCAGTCTCTCATGACAGAAGGTATTACAGCATAATACGTTGTTTCACTATGCCTTATTATAAAAAATGAACAAAACCTCACAAGCTACTGTGTATATACTGTATATATCTAATTTAACAACAACAACAACAACAACAGCAACTATATTTGTGTCTTTGGCCGCTTCTCACAGTTATGAAAACTATACAGAGAACGTCATTCAGAGGGCTTCTCAAAAAGTCCCGCCCAGGGTGCATTTATGCTGACAATGCCACCAGAGAATTCACATTGTCCAGTCAGCCCATATTTGGATACGTCTAAATGAATGATGTTCAATTACTGTCCCTGGTCCCCTCCTAACCCTGCGCTGGGCACACCCTAGAACATTTCCTCGCCGCAGCACCACGGCAACGCAGGCTGCGCCGTCACATTGTATTATGGGGACTGACCTTTGTCGCTGCCATATCACAAGCCCGGAGTCTGTACTTAATCAAAGATGATTAGCTCAATTTACTACCCCTGCTGGGTAATTGACGCCCAGAGGAACAGCGACACCAGGGAGAGGTCAAACCGACCGACAATTCACCCAGTCTGTGAAACGACCGCCCTCAATGCACAAACATTCCTGGTGGCCCAGCAGGTTTAGAGGCGGACAAGTGCCTTTATGGGACTTGAATCATCAAACGGTTTGTGCTCTGTATACTAGTACTGCAGTCTATAAATAAGTCTCTGCATGGGTGCTAATGTATCGGAGAACCACCGCAAAGGGAAGCCACATTCCCAGCAAGTCGAAGCGTCCTTGACATGGTGAAGGTCTAAATTGACCCTTGGTGGATATTCAGGTCTGAACGACAGCCTATAAATCGCAGCATTCCTTTCTAGAACCAGTAGAGGTTTCCTTTTGAGCCCATTATGATCTCACAAGCGATAATCTCTTATAGTATCACTGTACAGTATCAGTCTGGATGTGCTCAATGCAAAGTGATTTGTCTTCCATTTAGAAAGCAAGCAGCTAGCTGAAGTTTGTCCCAAGATGACGACATCAGTTTAGTTTCAGTTTCCACCAGCGCTCTGGATGATTTTGTACTGACTGGGTGAGAAAATTGTAGGTAGTCCCATCATACAGTAGCCTATGTAGGGATGTTTTTTAAAAATGTATTAGCAACGCCTTTATGACAAACATTTTGAAATGATGGATTCCCGAATCTTGTGGCGAAATGAAATGAGATTGCGAGATCAGGATGGTCTGACAGGGCTACAATAGAATATCTCACGAACAAAAATACAACATTGAGGAATTTTATTTGGAAAAGTATTCAGTATACATGTTCAACAGTACATGATCAGTTAAATGTCTGACAGCTTGAAATAGATGGAGGTTTAATTGAAGTCAGCACTAAACCAATATGTACTGTATGTTAACTGATCTTTCTAAACATGTCAATTGTCTGAATCTCATTTTAATCCTACAGATGGTACAGTATACTGAGAACAAAACAAACGCATATTTATCTGAGATGCTAAAATATTATTCATTTCAAATAAGATATACTGTAGCCGTTTTGGATGGATTTGTAATTAACCATGATACTGTGTCATTGTTTGTGATTATCTGTGTGTATTATCTGTGTGTATATCAAAACAAATGTTTTCCCACCTCTATGATGACTGAGCTCAAACTAAGAAGTATTGGTTTATAAATTCCATCAGGTCCTTTCTTTCAACGCTATCCTCACAAGTACATAGATGTGAACAGACACACACGAGCTGCAGAAATCATCAAGGATAAAGATTTTATTGGAACGGTAAGTGTGTGTGTGTGCGTGTGTGTGTGTAATCTCACCTGCTGGTGTGTTCTGAATGCAGAGCTCTGTGTGTACGTGTGCGCGCGTGCGTGCACGTGTGTGTGTTACGCGCACGCAATTTACACACACGCGCGCAAGCAAGATTACCCTGTTTAATCTCACCTGCTGGTGTGTTGTGCATGCAGATCTGTGTGTGTGTGTGTGTGTGTGTGTGTGTGTGTGTGTGCGTGCACGTTCACTCGTGTTTCAGCCCTCCCCCAATGATTTGGGACTGGTGGCAGATAAAATGTGCCTTGCGTCAGATGTGACAGCGACAGATAAAATGCTCATGAAAACAAAATCTTGTCTTCGTGAAGCTGAAAATCACCTCCCTGCTGTCAGTCAGGGTGCATGTGTGCTGTATACGCATGTATTGTATATCTCTATCACTATGTACAGTATAAACACATATACAGTGTTTGTGTACGTCTGTGTATGTGCACACACACACGTATGGTAAATGGTAAATGGACTGCATTTATCCAAACACTTTACAGTGTTTTGCTTCACATTCACACATTCACACACATTCACACACCGATGATTGCTGCCATGCAAGGTGCGACCAACCACCGGGAGCAGTTGGCGGGGGGTAGGGGGTTAGCCGGCGTCTTGCTCAAGGATGCTTACAGGTAGGTCAACACCGGGGTTCAAACCCAACCACTAGACCATCTTGTCCCCTACATGTACGTATATACATACACGTGTATGCACAGGGGTGGCTAAGTGCCTACTATTACTTTCAATACAATTAAGTAACATAATGAATACCATATGTAATATATGAATAGAAACATATAATTGAGTGAAAATTTGTTTTAGCGCCCCTTGTGGTAAATCAGTGAAACAGACACAGGGCCAGTGATAAGTAGCCCATGCAAATACAATGGTATTGGTGGCGGTCAAGTCATGATGTGGACATTGGCTGATCACCACATACCAATGGATTTGTAAGTCTGCATTCCCTATACATATAGGACAAACACGTTTCAAAGCTTGTCACAAAGCTGAATCCCATTTGGCAGAGGTGTTCAAAGCAACCAATATACCGCTGTTTGCTTCTGCCTCAATAGTACATTTAAAGCAAGTCTATACATCCAGTTAATAAACCTCCAATGAGACTGTTTGTAATAGGTGTAGGCTAGAATAACAGCAGGTAGGGGCATATATGGGCATATGATACACTGTGAACGTATAAAGAGAGGCATAAATATTACAGCACTACAAGGCACGTTTTGACAGAATTACATTTTATTATTCCCCATTATCCATAATGTAAGGCGGCCATTTGCTGTCCAGCTGTCCTCGTCAAACCTCAAATCTCCCCGACCACTTTGCAAAGCTCAAGAAAGTGACTAAACCTCGCCCCGGGCCACAGCTCCCTGTGCCAATTAACGTAAAGCTAATTAAAATAATTTAAGCATAAAGGTTTACTGGCACAGGTGACAAAACACACTGTTTGGCAAAAAGGCATGAATGGGGTGGTGACAGGGCAGGATTGTGTGTGTGTGTGCGCGTGTGCGTGCGTGCGTGCGTGTGTGTGTGCGTGTGTGCGAGAGGGGTTACGACAGTGTATTTATTATGTAACAAACAGAATTAATGATTGATTAAAATATTGTCACTGAAGGGTCCACTTGCAGTGTGAAATGTTTAGTTTTATTACATAATTTGAAAATGAGTATTTGAAAAGCGCTCAGCCATTTTTTAAATTATTTTTGTATTATTATTAGTAGTAGTATTAGTATTATTAATGAAGTTCTCAAGTAAGCCCTGGTCAAAACAGCAGAAACACATATTTAAAACAATGATCTTAAAATGCCACTAAGTCAGTTAAAAAATCAAGCACTTTCAGAAAATGTATGTAATGAAATATGTTGCTAATCCTGGTTTTAAAATTGGTTAGTGAAAGAACAGTTTTTGCTTCGGGATGTTCTTGGATGCTGGTGCATTATGGCGTAATTATTAATGATTACGTAAAGCTGCCTTGCTGAATGGTGATCTGACCTCAATAAAAGTGGCGTGATTAGAATATAAAGTGAGCCTAAGAAGTGTGGTGGGATATGTAGCTTAAACATAACACCTGAGCAACCTAACACTGGTTCAGACTCACATCACCACAAAATGCCTGTAGAGACGGACTATTTTAAGCAAAACTTGCACAGCATTTGTTATATTTAATCTTAATAATAATTATTATTCCATAAGGACAGACATGCTTTCTGGACCTACTTTGCATCAATAGCTTTTAGACAGCCAAAATGCAGAATCTCCCTGAAGACATACCCTTTAACCCTGCGATGCCACCTTTTAAAATCCCCTCCTCTTGGAAAAGGTTCTACTGGCTCACAAAGAAGCCAGCCTGCAGTATACTAAGAAAACATCCATTTGGCAGTGTGCTGCTGGCATTACGGCACAGTGGAGGTATACAGCGCTTGGGTTTGGGGCTCAATTCCCATATGTGGCACGCTACTAATTCTGCCCAGGTTAGCAGCTTTGCAGCTCAGCGGATAACGCGTGGAGCTAACACATGCTTGGCATTCCATGCTCTACCCCTGCTAGAATAATGCATGCACTAATGGCACTTTTCATCACTTGGAAGAAAAGCGGAGCCGCCAAATGTTATTATGATTGGCTAAATACAGCCGCTTGTAGATAATGGACAATTTCACCAAATAGGGTAATGTGTTTTTCTGTATGCGAGATTATACGCGGTGTGATCATGGTAATGCTTTTATGTAGCGGTGTGGAAATTCTAAGCAACTGATTAAAACAACGTTGTGTCTTAATGTACTCACCGCTGACATTTTAATATCAGATAACATATAAAAACGATCAGCTTGGGTTAGCTAAGTTTGTAAGAAGAGTGCAGATTGATTTCAGATGAGCACAGATTTATGTGTGAGCCAGCAAAAGTTACCTCACCGGGGTGAGGTGGAGCTGTGGGGAGATGGGGAGGTTTATTAGAGAGACAGTTTGCCCATGCACAATGTGATCAAATCAGTGTTAATATTCAACAAAATGCATTCATTCTGAAATAAAATCACCTTTCTGTCTACATTCCAGCTTTGCAATGTCATGTGAAGAATGCTGATTTATTATAGAAACCCTGCGCTGCGATAGGTTGACTGTGAAGTGCAAAGCGATGCCACTTATCCACAATCTTTATCTTCTAAATGTATCCTTGTCTGTCTCATCTCCAGAGTGCCAATAATGTGCAATGAAAGAAGTTTCATGCCCAATTTTTGTATTTTTTATTATTCGAGTATATCCATAAAATCATGAAAAATATTTACTCAAGGTGTGTTGCCCAAGCCTAAGTGGAAATTAAGGTTTCACTTTCACATGGGCTCAGTTTGACTTTCCCCAGTACTCTGTATAATTAGATGTATGCACAGAGCCACATAACTCACAAAGCGTAGACAGATATGATCTCACATCTATCAATTCTAGCACCACAGTGCACCAGCCTGCACACAAACACACACACGTGCACACACACGCGCGCGCGCACGCACACACACACACACACACAATTCCAGATGTATATATTTATTTGGAGTGCAGAGTCACAACCAACTGGACCTCTCTGTATTTTCTATTACCATTGAGTAGTGTGTTTTAGATAGCCCATGCTTAATTAGACTGACCTTCTTAGTAGTATTGTGGGATGACAAGGAAACACTAAAACACTCACATGAGGAAGAGGCTGAGAAGTGATTTCATTTTATTTTTTTGACTGTTTCTGAATTTGAATTCTGAATTTTCGAAGACAATCGTGTGACTTGCTTGTCAGTCATCCATTTTGATAGAGCGAATTTGTGAATTTATGATTAAGTGCTAATAACGTTAAGGTGTCATGCAGTACTGTAGATATGAATACATTATCCACTACAGCGAACCTTCTGTCCATGGTTGAAACATGACGATCATTGGTCAGAGGTGTCCGAGTAGCTCTGATGTGAAGCTCAGTGTTGCTCTAAAGAGCTTGTTCTGATATTCTCTCCATCTCCACAAAATGTTACCCGAAGCTTCTCATCTGTCAACCCCTAGATAAGGATCCCGGATGAGCGGACAGCGCGGGTCCTGTTGGTGGATTTATTCCCCTTCACCATCTGAAGATAGCGCTGGTCTCAAAGTGAACGCTCCATCTCACCACACGCCTGCATATACTGAACGCTGACTAATGCGACGGCTGTCAAGGCGATGATCACATTTTTTTTGATGCAGGGAAATAATTCAACACAAGCACACCACCATCTACATACTGTTGATGCTGTTTTTCCTTCATAAATACCTCCATCTCATTACTTACAGTTTCACACCTTGTCAATGGAAGTAAAGTGGGCCGTTGATTTGGTTACACTTGCGGTGTTTTAATTTTTAATTTGGAATTCAATCAGCCTTCCTTCCTAGTCTGCACAAAGGAAATTGCCAATGCTAATGAATAGCAGGGGGAGAATTATTCCTTCAGAGTGTAAGCCAAAATAAACACAGTTTAATTTCTCTGATAAATTAAAGGGTATGCCCCTGCAGTTACATTCTCTCTCTCTCTCTCTGTCTCTCTCTCTCTGTCTCTCTCTGTCTCTCTCTCTCTCTGAGAGTGGTACTGAACTGGAAGGTCAGAGGGTTTAACTTAAAAGCAATGTTTGCTAAAAAATCACATTAAGAATGTGGGTTAATGGCTGGTCATTTTTGAAGATGGCAGGCGAATATATGATCCATACAAAATATAAAAACTGGCCAGTGGTGCATGAAAATATATTTTTTGTGACTTGTTGCCAGAGCAGTTTGCTTCATTCGCCCATGAAGTATATTTGCATATTTATGAATAGGAATGCTCTTATTTGTCGAATGATTATGATGCTGTACGGCTATTCCGCCATTTCAGTTGATCTGTCACCTTACAGACCAAAAACCTGGAGCATACAAAACTCACCTTCATGTGAAGGACCTTCCACAGGTGTTTTTTTTTTATGTAAGCTATTTTAGCTCAAACTAAAGGTAGGTAAAGTTGTGGACAGCTAACTGTAAAATAACCTTTTTACATATGGCACCCACTTACCTATGGAAGGTAGGGTGATGTCAGTCAAGCGAAGGCATTTCAAGCACTCAGACGAATTAAGTTATATCGCCTGTGTGCGTGTTTGCGTGTGCGTGCGCGCGCGTGTGTGTGTGTGCGTGTACTATCGCTTTAAGAGTTTAGACATTGCGCTACATTCTCCTGCAGAGTAAACAGAGGTTAAGCACCTGGCCAGGATGTCCCATAACCAGTAGGTCACACAGTCCCTGCAGCTGCTAATGCAGCCAACATCAGCCACATGTTCTGGTGTCACATTGACCCTTAGCAACAACATGGAACAATGTCACCTAAAAATCGGTCATTGCTTTCAAGTCCGGGTTTCCGCTGCAAAAGTTACTGTGGACCGACAGAAAGAAGATACCGATACACACCTGCAGTGCAGCTTATCCCTGGGTGTACAGCATGATGAAATGTTTTCATTTTCCTTGAAACATTTAAATCACTCAAAAAGGTAAAACGCATTTAATTAGAATCTGCACTTAACAACAAAAGATCCTATTAAGATGTATTGAGTGGAACCACTATTTAACAGTCATGCCACAGAGGGAATATATGAAGAAAAAAAGGGGTGTCAAGGTGACAATTCATCTGTAATAAAGTTAAAACACTTGAAAGGCGTTTTTATTTATTTATTTAAATATAAAATACTTTGTCTCCCTATGGCCTGGTTTAGAATGACACAAAGATAGATCATACAGTACGGTACACTAAGAAGTTGAATGACACATTTGGAAAGCTTGTGGTGAAAAGAAAAGAAATTGTTCACTTCACCAAGCGGGAACCTCCAGTGCTAAGAAATTAATACAATGCTAAAGTGCCAGAATCTGCAGTTCCCTGAATGGCCACCTGAGACTGGCTGCAAAAAGGAGTCAATCCGCAATACACTCCCATGTCCAACTTTACAGCAAAAAAACATTTAAAAAACAAACATGTTTATAATCTGTACAGTGGGTGAATTGCTTTTATAACTCATGAATTAAAATTATATTAGTTACAGGCGGAGTCAGGAACAAAACTGTGCTGTTACACATTATTTGTCTCTCCCACAAACAAGGAAAGCAATTTTCACTAAATACAGTGCAATGGTTTACGGCAATAGAAAATATTGGGGCTTCAAATGCGGTATATTGAAAATCTAATGTATTTTAAGTACAGCATGCAGGTCATCAGACTCAAGGGTTAGAGGTCGACAAGTTCAAACTGTGAGGCACTTCTAAATTATTCAAACTAATGTACTACATATTTTCAAGTATAGCTGATTAATTTCTGGACAAGACATGGACATTTAAATACATGGAATTATGTATTTAAAGTATTACAAATAAAGTAATGTATAAAATAATAAAAGTAAAAACATGTCTATGTGAAATGTGGATAACAATATTTCTATCCCATGTATTTGAGTTATTCTAGCTCATGAATAAATGTATTGTATCTTTATTTAATTTAATATTGTATCTTTAACTTCTAGAAAACTACCGTTTCCCCAAGAAACTCATAAAATGAAGTAATTATGGACAATACCTGACAGACAGATGGCCACACAATACAAGGTTCTTTCTTTCTCCACTATAAAGGTGTTAATCCTATCAAAAGGTAAAAGCACTTAAACATTTCTTAGGTCAAGCCCTCCGTCTTCGAGACTAGTGAAAGGGCAGCTTTGTGCCACGTTCAAACTAAAGCTATGGCTGACGAGAGGCAGTGCATTTTCATTATCTCAAAACGTTCCCAAATGTTACAGCATTTGTATAGCCGGAACCTATAGGCCATTGGGCATGATGCATTGTGAGTTGTAAGAAACTTTTTTTTTTTTGAAGCACTAATAGAGTTTGCCAGTTGATTCTTCCACATGGTGGTAAATAATATGGGAGAACATGTGTTGTTTCGGATTAAGGCGCATTAAAAATGACATTCCCCACCCTGACAACCTCCCGGGGGAGGAGAAAATAAGGAACCTTGGGAGCTCAGAAATCCCAAACATTCCATTTAGTCGGCAGCACGCAACACGCGCGTCACAAGTCATTATGGCTATCGGCAATTGTGTAATGCCGGCCCATTAGAATGTCAGCTAAGCACGTAACACTGGTGTTCCATCGTTTAATTCATGCAGCTATACGTGGCCCCCCATGCCGAGCGTGATAAGACGAGCCCGCACTAACAAACGAGAAGCGGGAGAGGACATAGAGGGGCAGGGGACGGGGAAGGTGGGGGGGTGGTGGCTCGGCGGGAGAGGTGCGGGGGGTGTGAGATAAACTCTTCCAAGTTTGATTTACAACTGGGATTGAAAAGTAAATGAATGAGAGGCCGTGGAAGCTAAGACCTTCCCTCTGCTCCGTGGTGCAGGGGAGCCATCTGCGACCGTATCTGGTTTAGCGTTACAATTTATTAGCCAGAAATAGACGTGCGACATAACAGAACTTAGATTATATATTTATATATTGATTGTCCTATCCCCACTGCTCTACGCCGCCGATATATTCCACATTAATGAATCCAGCATGCTAATATATTGCCTAAACATCTGAACGGAGCAAATAAATTGGGTGAGATAAAAATTAGTTTCTTCCGAGTAGGGTTTGTCTCGGACAAATGTGGGATTGGAAGTGATAAGAAGCCATGCCATTGAAAGCTTCGATTACTTTTTTTTTTTTCCCCAGGAGATGGAAATGTCAGCAATCCAATCTTTTACAATCACATCACATCGCAGTCAGAGTCCTTACATTCTCACACTCGATATAGTTTTATAATAATACTACTACTACTACTACTACTAATAATAATAATAACTTACGAATATATGAATATGAAGGAGGACAGACAGACAGACAGACAGACAGACATGCATACAGTCAGACAGACAGACAGACATGCATACAGTCAGACAGACAGACATGCATACAGTCAGACAGACAGACA